>JAFVLL020033361.1:18076-50064 GCA_021397915.2 Tor tambroides | reverse complement strand
CAGTGCTCCACATTCACACAAGTATGTCTGTACTGTGTGCGGCCACTTGAGGACAAGTCTGTCAGCTCCCTGCAAGTGTTCATGCACCAGCATGTGTGTCCATTCAAGATGAGCTATTTATGAGCCACATAATTTATGGATGATTCTCAGGAAATAGTGCCATTTGTGTCATATGTGTCTCCCTATTTCCTACTACTGATATATTTAGCAGGATACTGAACCCAGTCAGGTTGGAACTCATTTTGGTGTGTAACAATGAACAATTTAAGGTGTCCTTGTTACAATGTAATTACACCAGCAAGCAATGAGTAATATTGATTAACAACATTTACTTATTATAGAGTTAGGGTTTAGTGACCATTAGTTGCTTGTAATCATGCATAATTTACTGTTACTACTATAGTAAGTACATTTATAACAAAAATAATGTAACATTAAGTGGTGTCACTTTTTACGTGTTTTATTTTTGAGATGAATATCAGTAAATTAGTGCCCATTGTCCCCATTATTAGTGTTTTTTTATCATAATGCTTAAATTATGGCAAGGTACAGCAGAATTGATTACATTTACTCAGTTATTGTTACTTTTCGAGGCTGTAATCACATTTTTGGGAATTGGATAATTGAGCTAGCCATTTAAAAAAAAACTTTATTCAGTATTATTGGTTGAGAGACAACATTAAATGTTGGACAAAAAAGTGGATAGTAAAATAAGGAAATGCTGAAAGCTGGATTCAAACTCATATCATCCACATGAGCAGTTTGGCCCAGTGTGCATAAACTCAAATGGCTTTGGTTACACTGCTTTTTTCAGGGTTTGAACAGTCTAGTTTACTGAAACGTCTTTTTCACATGCATAAAAAACATGATTGTAACATAAATAATCATTAAAACTAGACCATAAGGAAAGTCCATATGGCATCTTCATTATGGTCTGAGATTTAAGGGCGAGAAACCACTAAAACAAACGACATTTTAAAAGTCCCTTGGCTATGTCCAGTTGAGTGTGTGTGTTATCAGACTCATCAGCCAGGGCAGTCTCAGGGTAAAGAGTCAAAGAGTCAGGCGGCTGCCCGCAGGCACCATATTTCAAACATACTTTCAATAATGAGCTGGGCTGAACCAACCCAGGGCTACAGAATGGCAACTCAACTTAAGAGGATGTGAAAAAACACATTCATTGGCAGAATGAGTTGTCGATATCTTCCACTATGTGATTACTTAGTACACATGGAGGAGACCAAAGGGGTGAACAGACACATGTTTTGAGAGATTTCAAAGACTCACAGGACTGCCTACATCAAATCAGAAGTGAATGCTAACTTGTTAAGCTAAAAGGCAAACAAACACACATCATTGCTTTTTAAATCTCAATGAATTAACTCACAGGCCTAAATCAACAGAAAGTTGGTGATCTAAGTGTGTGTGTGTGTGTGTGTGTGTGTGTGTGAGGACAGAAGTGGGGTGTTGAGTGGCACATGGGTGTGATATCATCTGAGGAGCTTTCTTGGTGTTTAGCATACCCATATGAACACTTGTGACGTTGCTTTTACAACAGAGAGTCCAAACAACCAATACACAACATATTATCCACTATATGTAGGGAACAGCCTCTTGAAACTCACTATCCTTCCTCTACATTGACTGAAGAGTAGTGACACACAACAGCACAGAAACACACACATCTTGTGTGATTTGTGGGGTTTAAAGTTACACAAATCAAGCCGTGAGATCAAATCTGACGTGTTAGGAGACTGACAGCTGTATACTTCAAACAATCCCCGAATTACAGCTCACACCCCTCTTGTAGCTTCACCTCTGCTGGCTTCCCCTGTTGAAAAAAACAGCATATGCTGGTTAGATATGTTTTGAAGCACTGCAGCTGATTTGAGCTGGTTTAAGCTGGTCATTAGTTGGGCATGAGCTGGTTTAAGCTGGTCCTGAGCATGAGCTAGTTGCTTAGGTCCAGTTTAGGACCAGCATATGACCAGTTCAAACCAGCCGCCATGCCTCAAATACCTAACCATCAAAACTTACCTAACTTTTTTTCAACAGGGTCAGCCGAGCCAGGCCGCTTGGACTGTGTGTGAATGTAAGTGGGCATGCATTTAGACGTGTGTGTGTGTGTGTGTGTTTAAATGATATGTTATGGAGGAGCACTCTAACCTGCTATTTAGCAGCGGCCCGTTCAGCTGGACAGGGCAAAAAACAACACAGCTGCTATGAGGTCTCACCCATACACACACTCATTCACAGGCAAAGTTACTATTTCTTGTGTGGTCTTACTCCTCACAGCTCACAACAATGGTCATGCCTATTAGAAAACTTAAATTGAGTTTAACTGCATTTTTTCCAGAACAGTAATTAATTTAAATACACACTGCTGTTCAAAAGTTTTATTCAGCAAGGATGCATTAAAGTTTATATTCACCAAAGAATCCTGAAAAAAAGTGTTTTTCACAAAAATATTCAGTGACACATTTGTGTTCAACATTGATAATAAAGAAACGTTTCTTGAGCACCAAATCATATTAGAAGGATCATGTGACACTGAAGACTGGAGTAATGATGCTGAAAATTCTAACAATGCATCACAGGAATAAATTACATTCAGTGCATCACTTTTTTATTATTACAATAGAAAAGACTTAATTAAAACTGTAATAAAGTTTCACAATATGACTGTTTTTACTGTATTTTTAAACAAAACAAAATGTAGTCTTGGTAAATCTATGAAACTTCTTTCAAAAACATTTTAAAAAATTTACATTTACATTATATTTACATTTATTTATTTACATTTTTTACCAACCCCAAACCTTTGAACTGTATCTTATGGAAACTTGTTTCCACCACAGGATAATAAAAGGTAATTGTGACTTTAACTCACAATTCTGACTTTCCTTCTTGCTATTCAGAGAGAAAAAAAAAAGAATTGTGAGACATAAAGCTATATCATGGTATATTAACTCGCAATTGCGAGACAAAAGGTCAGAATTTCCAGAATAAAAATCTGAATTATAAGATAAAAAATCACAATTCACTTTTTTTATTTTTTAATCCTGTAATGAAAACAGGCTTCCACACTATATACATACTTATATATCCAGGGGTTTAAAGGGCATATATCCACAATCACATTCTCTATAACAGAATACTCTCAAGATTATCTCTTCATAATGGTTTACTTTGGTAAAATAGCTCTAGTGTCTTTCATGACAGTTTGTATGCTTCATATGCCTCACTTTTACATCAATTTCAACCTCTTCATTAACCTTTGACCTCTACCCCCCCCCCCCCCATTTATCCCCTCTCCTGTTTAGCTTCACAAGTCATGAACGAGTACAGTATTATCAGTGTGATAAAATGTCCATGAATAAATCACGCTCAAACAAAGCTTTCACTAAAAAAGTTTGATTTGTTACAACAAAGGACTTTTTGGTGAAGATCTCAAATTCATCTGCCTAATCTGGCAATTAGAGCTGTGTGTTGAGTGTTTGAAGGTCGTCTGGCTAATCTGACCATCTGCTTCTTATCAGTGTTTCTTTTATATTTTAAATGTGTGGATTTATTTATTTATCTAAAGGATCTATTAGAGCAGCAGGCAGCCACCTCTCTCCGCAGTCAATCAGATAGCAGCCTACCAACCTCTCTCTCTCTCTGTGTGTGTGTGTCTGTGTGTGTGTGTATGTTGTCTATTTAGAAATCCACTAGAGGGCACAGTCTCATCTGAGGGCCTGCCAGTTTTATTTAAGCAGGAAACTGTGTGTTGTTTTTGCCAGGCTGTCTGCTGTGAGTGTGTGTGGAGTGTTTTAGTTTCTCCTGATATGAAGCACTGAGGTCCAACAAAAACAACAGGCAGAGGAAGGGGTGAGGGGCGGACTGGGGCAGGGCAAAGGATTATGGGGGCATGGAGAGCAACCTGGTCGCCTTTGTGCACAGCAGGAGCTCCTCACTGAATTTATGCAAACTTCAGATTCATACAGTAATTTATGACTACAAGTAATATTTCAACAAATATGAATGGCATGAATAATATTGCCAAAATATGAACCATGACCTCACTTATCATAGCTCGCCTTTAAAGTAAATTTTCAGTGAGGCAGTGAATGCATCATTTAACAGGTGCTTTGAAGAGTATTCAAGACACATCCCATGAGGAATCTGATTTAGTAACTTATGGTTAGCATTTTTAGTATATAATTAAAAAAAATGAAGGTTGCAAAAGGCGGTTTTTGCAGTAATGCCACAGAAGAGCCAGTTTGGGTTCTCCAAAGAACCTTTTAATTAACAAACATTTATTTATTTATTTATTTATGAACCTTTATTTTAAGAGTGCATGTAAAATAACACTAATATATGTTTGGTCACTCTGTTTGATATGTATCAACATGCATTTCTATGCATTTATGCAACATGCATTAAAAAAAAAAAAAAGACCACCTGAAAGTTTTTAGTATAATTCAAAGTGAGTACTGAATCTAAATCTTAAGATGTTTACAAACTGAAAAAACAAAGATCATAGCACAGATGCAGTGTTCTAGAAAGCTCTGATGCCAAAACTGACGCCACAAGATTTTATTCTCATTGACATGTGCAGACAGTATCCTCAGAATAAAAGATGAACATCCATTTATTCAAATGTATGCTTTGCCATAAGTGGCACTATTCACACATTTTATATCTAATCTGATGCATTTAAACAAATTGGTCAGGGGTGCATTACATGCCTCTATTGTCTTTACATTAGCCCTCAGTGTTAGTCACCCATTTACTTCACACTGTCAGTGTTTTATAAGCTATAATTCATGTTATTCCTTTAAAATTGTTACAATCCTGTAGCACTTGAGTAGAAGATACCAGTTCATTAAGTGACAGAAGATCTGCAGATGATCTCATCAGTGTTGTGGAGAGTGACACTCTGACAGGTTTTGATTAATGGATTTACACACTGATCCCCTTAAATGTGATTGCACATTAATTTAAGGAGTTCAGTGTGTGAAACAAGATTTGTGTGTGTAAATAGTGATGAAGATATATGAATCAACTGATTTAACAGAGAGCTCATAAGAAATTCTTTGAGGATTACCGTCTGTAGAGCATCTCAGATGTATTAAGGAAAAATAAGTTAGGTATAGCCTATAGTTTTCCTGTTTGTTTTGAATGTGAATTGCTCTCTATTCAGCCTAAGCTATTTCGCTTTAACTGCCTTTTTCAGGTGCTGCAAATTGGGTGTAACGCGTGAACAGCGCGTCCTTAAGAAACTCGTTAATGTCAAATGCGTCGTTTCCTTTTGTTTTTTTGTTTATTTTGCGAGTTTGTGTCTGCTATTATCATGCAAATAAATGCAAGAAAGTGAGAATTAAATTCACACATATCCAAATCCTTTGCTGACATGTGATCTAATCACTAAAGACTCTCTGAGCGCTTTATGCGGTACCGAACAATGTAATTTTATTAGACTCACTGAATTGGATTTTACGATTCATCCGAGGAGCTCCGTTTAAAGGGGGAACGCATAAATCAGTAATTTTCTCAGTAGTTCGCCACATTAAAATAAAATAAATCAAAATGAATAAACAAATTAATTAATGAATTTGCATGCAATGTGTTCATTAATTTTATATTAAGCATTGTAAAATGTAACAATATTTATAACGAAACAGGTATGTTTTGTTTCTCTTTAAGAGTTTGAAGGTGCATGTAAATCTCTTCTTATTATTAAAGAGGCTGCAGTGATGTGTAGTGTTGTGGTGGAAGCAGAGTGTTTGAAGTGACTGAATGTCACCTTCATGTAATGTTTGAGTGAGAGGAAATCACAGAGCAATGCCTCTTTTACATTATCATTTGGTCCCAGGCTCTGGTTTCACTGGGAACCTGTCTGAAACATGTTCAGGCTTGCACGTTTAGTTAAGTTTAATTTAGTGTCTACAGTCGGTTCTACCGTCCAATTTGTTGGCAGCAATTAATAAAATAGTCTTGCAGTGTAACCTGATTAATAAAAATAATAAAGAAAAACAGTGGGCTAATTCAGGTATCAAGAATACACACATTGTCAGTGCGGTTCAATTATTTTTACACGCATTTTTGTTACACAACTTACATATAGTTACACAACTTTTCATATAGCATTTTTTTCCTTTCATTTAACTCGCAGTAATTTCTGCACGCTCGATTTAATAAATCCTCTCATTTTTGTACTTCATTAGTAATTAAATTCAAATGTTTCAAAAAAGTGCAACGAAGTTTTACATAAAACTTTCAGGAAGCAGTTAATTTTAGTAGGCTGACAGAAAAAAAATAGGCAACTTAAAAATAAATGTATCCTGTTTATTTTTTAAATTATTTATTTGATGTTTAAGTATGCTTGACATGAATGAACAAAGGTTTAGTGTGTGGAAAAGTTAACATCCATTTAAATTCTGCGACTGTGTCTGTCACGTTGTTTCTTCTCATTTTTTTTATTTAAAAAGTGCCGTAAATGAGACGTGACGCAAAAACATTTTTGTCATACAATTTAAGCTAAATCTAACTTGAAAGACGAGCGGGCCATTACGTTTTCATTAAGAAGAAAAACAAGAGTTAAGCTCACTTTGTTGACACACACTAGCTCCTGCCGACTGCGTGGCCCGGGGGGGTTGGTGTGCCGTGGTGGGTGGGAGTGTGTGTGTGTGTGTGTGTGTGTGTGTGTGTGTGTGTGTGTGTGTGGAGATAAGGGGTCCGATATATGGGTCCAAAGGGAGGGGTGAGAAGTCTGGAGTTTAAAAAGACAGGGCGCTTCTCTCTCTCACGCAGACGCGCTTCAGCTTCCAGTGAGGGAAACTTGCCTCAGGCTCTTGTTTCTGACAGAAAAATCCTAACATTCCCACTGAACTCTATAAAACTAAGACTAGACATTAGGATAAACCTGCAGAAGAAAACTGACGGACTCAAAACTACAGCGCCTTCACCAAATGGAGCCAATAACGCCGGAATACGCAGACTCCTACGACTACTATGACGATAACGAGACTGCGTGCGACTACTCAGAGTGGGAGCCGTCTTATTCTCTCATTCCCGTGCTGTACATGCTCATTTTCATCCTCGGTCTCTCCGGGAACGGCGTGGTTATCTTCACCGTTTGGCGCGCCAAATCCAAACGGCGCGCGGCAGACGTTTACATCGGTAACCTGGCGCTCGCGGACCTGACGTTCGTCATCACGCTGCCGCTGTGGGCTGTGTACACCGCGTTGGGTTACCACTGGCCATTTGGCGTGGCTCTCTGTAAGATAAGCAGCTATGTGGTGCTTGTCAACATGTACGCAAGCGTCTTCTGCTTGACCTGTCTGAGTTTTGACCGCTACCTTGCCATCGTCCACTCTCTGTCCAGCGGACGGCTCCGGTCCCGCGCCACCATGCTGGCATCGCTAGGTGCCATCTGGTTCCTCTCGTGCCTGCTGGCTGTGCCAACTCTCCTGTTCCGCACTACAGTGGACGACGCCGGGAACAACCGCACCACCTGTGCGATGGACTTCAGCCTGGTCACTCTCAATCAGCATCACGAATCCCTTTGGATTGCAGGGCTGAGCCTTTCGTCCTCCGCTCTTGGCTTTCTTCTGCCTTTCTTGGCCATGACCGTCTGCTACTGCTTCATCGGCTGCACAGTCACCCGGCATTTCAGCCACCTGCGCAAGGAAGACCAGAAGAAGCGTCGTCTCCTGAAGATCATCACTACCTTGGTGGTGGTTTTTGCATTCTGCTGGACGCCTTTCCATGTGCTGAAGAGCATGGATGCGCTGTCATATCTAGACCTGGCGCCCACCTCGTGCGGCTTTCTAAACTTTCTGCTTCTGGCTCATCCGTACGCCACGTGCCTGGCGTATGTCAACAGCTGCCTCAACCCGTTCCTCTATGCCTTCTTTGACCTGCGCTTCCGCTCGCAGTGCCTGTGTCTGTTGAACCTGAAGAAGGCCATGCATGGACACATGAGCTCCATGTCTTCAACCCTCAGTGCCCAGACTCAAAAGTCAGAGGTGCAGTCGCTGGCCACCAAAGTGTGAGGGAACGAAATGAGAAGAACAGAAAACATGAAGTTGAAGAAAAAAAACATTGGGTTGAGGGGTTAAAAAGGTGGGAATCTATTGACGGCTGGTCCGTCCTGTTGTGGTGAACTGATGGACTTTGGAGAACATATTGCTCTGTGTTTGTAAATAACACTCATAGTTTGGTGTACTCTACTGTATTCTTGGATGAATTGCTGGGATGATGTGACTTTGTGTGTATGCATGTGTGAATTTATGTTCACTGACATCTATTCATCGACTTTGACACACTCAAACACGCACACACAGAAGAATTCAAGCAAACAGAAGGTCAGTTTTCTCGAAAAACATTCAAACTGACCACAACGATGCTGCACTGAGGATGAGCTTGCTTGTGCTGCTGTAAGAGTGTGTGATTGTGTTGAAGCCTATATACACTGGTGTAGAGATGCAAATTGTACAGTATTTTCATACTATTTTTTTCTGCTAATTTGCAATTTTCAGAAATGTGTTCAGTATTTGTAGCACTTGTTAAAAAGAGATATAAAAATTATAATTTTTGTTAAACTCCCTGATGTGAATGTGTGTGTTTTTTGATCAGTGTGTGTGTGAGAGAGAGTGTGTTCCAGTGCAAAGGTGATGCTGCTTGAATAGATAGTTTAAAGCGCAGACAGAGAGTCGGGGTTTGGGGCGGGGGGCAGACAGACAGATGGCTGGTGACAAATGTCTATGGGAAAAAAAGGAAGAAGGGGACAAATTTGAGGGTGTAAATGGGTTTATATTCGTGAAATTATGTTATATTTTTTTGAAATTTCTGTAACTAACTACTGCCACTGTATTAAATATGTTCCTTAAATACAATTACCGTCTTAGCGTCATTACACGTGATTATGGGTATGCATTGGTGTGTGCAACACAGTTTAAAAGAAATTCACATTGATAGCCCATCCATCCATTTTCCAAACCACTTGTGAAAAAGAAGTGTTTAAATGTATTGAACGTGCACTTGTAGTGTACTTCAAATCTTGAAAGTATATTTTTAAAAAACTGTACTTGCAGATAATATAATATTAATGAAATAAAAGGCCACTTAAGATTACTTAAGTAAAAATGTCAAACTAAAGGTTTTAAAAGTACATTTTAAATCATTATGTTTTAATAATATTATTTTGTTGTGCTTTAAAGTCCACTTATTTTTATATGTTAACTAACTAAAGCACATTATGCTTGATTATAATGTAATTTTATGGTGTCACTTGATATTACATTGAAAATTAATATATTTAATATAACTTTTTTTAAAGTATGCTAAAGTGCGCATCTTTTTAACAAGAGGATGTCGGGTTGAAGTACACTGATAGTACTGTATCTAAATTAATTATTGTGTGTGTTTGCATGTGTCGAAAATGCATAAAAGTACCTGTGGAAAACAGTGTTTGTGTGACTAAAATGTTTGGGCAACATTTGTGAGTTTCAAATATATAAAAAAGTAAATATCTTGAAATAAAATGAGAGAAACCGAAATAAAGGGTGGGGCGATCTGCCAATTAAAGACCAGTCTTACAGGACTGAAACACACACACACACACACACATAATGTGCGGTCTAATTAATAGTGACGTTGTGAGGCCCCTACGACTCCAAAAGAATGAAACAGGATGGACACATATCTGTTTGAAGCTATGTGTAGCCAATTTGGGGCAAGTGAAAAATAATTTTTGAAAAGATGACCGTTAAAGAAGGGGGAAAGGGACGCCACACACACATACGAGGACATCAACCAGTAACAACAGAACTGACAGATCCAGGCATTTTCAAATCAAAGAGAGCAGAGAAACAAGTAACCATAAAGAGTAACAGAGAACGAAAAATTTGAGCACTCTCTAAAGCCCCTCGTGATATACAGACTTCCCATGATAAATATCGGCAGATTGCTTTTGGCAGACTGTCTGATATACGCACTGTCTGGAACAGAGATATGATGAGGTAATCTCATTAACTGGATAAACCGGCCAATGATGTCATCTTAAAAAACATAACAAACCATAGAAGCCCAATGTGCTCTTTTTTCACAAACACACAAAATGCTAAGCAGCTATTTCACATTTCTGTGACAGTTTACTGTAACTGTAATAGTATGAAGTAAATGCAGATTGACTCATACATTTAATTATTGCTTTTATCCACAGCTTCTTAAAAAAATGAGGAACATCGAAACAATTTATCTTAAGCGAAACAATATTTGCAGTGCACAATGCCAAGTTTTAAGTGTAAGTTTAGCTAGAGTTTCACACAAGCTTAAGCAAAACTGAAATGCATAAGAAAGTAGAGAAAAAGAGTGTCAAGTGATGTGGTAAATATGCATATATAAAATTCTGTAAATGCAGAGGTAATATTTTTTTAAGTTCAATCAATAATAACTTAAAAATTAATCAATTTTTTATGTTAAATGTAAATGATTATGTGTTAGAGGTTCTCAGTTTCAGTCAGTTCTAATGGGGATCTCATATTTCAGGGTCTTTGTGCCAAGCATAACAAACCAAGCTTTCCAAAAGGCGTTTCAAATGAAAAGGAACGTGCTCATTTCATCCTGCCAATCACAACACACTTTTCTTCACTCCTTTGACAAGTCTTCCGGCACCCCTTCACCACCCCTACTGCACCTTTACCTCATTAATTAGGTCCAAGGGGAAACAAGTCTCATGCTTCCACCCATAGAGACTGCAAGACAAAAGAGCTACTACAGTGTTGGAGTGTATAGCCAGGGCTGTTATAAACCATTAACCTTGTCACAAAGTAAGATTATGAAATACATGCATGTATGTGTCCCAGCTGCTAACCTTCATAATAAAGAGCAAAAGTGCATTCTCTCTGTCATCAGTATTCACCCTCACTAACATCCCCCAGTCCTCGACAGGTGTGTTTTCTCACTGGCTTTTGCAGTCACTTGGGCATCCCGTGTCATGCCTTCAAACTCACACTGAACAACTGTCCAAATGCACCGCAATGGACAGACCTCAAGAGAATTGGGTGCACTTTATCTGACCATATACTCATTCCTGAAGAAAAAAAATATGCTAACGGCATAAAGTAGTCCAAGGTCATTATATTTAGGTGTGTCAATATGTTTTAGATTAAAATGTTTCCTCCATATTGTGTCAAACTATGGAAACCATTTCTCCTTTGTAGTAAAAACTTTAATAATCTCATTATTGCAACTTTATTTTTTCCCAATCATAACTTTATTTCTTATGGCTTTATATTTCCCAGTTGTGACTCCACATGTCACAATGACTTTGCTTTCTGACTTATGATTGTTTAGTCCAAACCAGAGTTCAGTTGCTCCTCCTGCAATATCGGAGACTGCAGTTTCAGGACCACATTTTTTAGCATTTCTAGGACCTGCAGTTTTTTTTTTTTTTTTGGTTTGTTTTTTGGTATGTACTAGCAGTTACTATTTTATGGCACTTGATATTCAATTTTGTATTTGTTAGGAATGATTTACTGTTTTAATGGTCTAAATTTAATTGACATATTCTCATAACCAAGCCCTAACTCTAACTGTTGGTAACCCTCTTAAAAATTTGTGTCAATATATATTCTGTGTCAATATATATTCCTATATTCTGATTTCAAATTCAGTTTTCTTAGAAAGAAATATCGTATTTTTCAGTGCCGAAGTAAGTCCCCAAGGCCCGAGTTTCTGCTTCATTAGCAGTCTGGTGTATGGCCGGCGTGACAACGTGCAGTAAATGGTAAAACTGTTTGTGCAACAAAGTTGCATGTTTATGATTCTGATAATAAATAAATTAATAAATAATATGATGACAAATACCAGTTTGCAGCATCAAGCAGCAGTATGACCTGTTTTTGCACAGCTAAAAGTAAAAGTGGCTGAAATGTTTAAAATGGCCATGCTTGCTCTTACATAAAAAAAATAATGTTGTAGGATAATAAAAATGTAATAATTTTTGTTTGTTTAATGTTTAAATCAAGTCTTCTCAGATGGAGTAAAAGAGCTGTTAAGGCATCAAAAAAATTAGGGTCCTAGAAATCACAATATGAGCACATTTTGCACAGTTGTGACTTTATTTTTCATTAATGGGATTTTATTTTTCCACAGTCACTTTGTTATAATGTGACTTTATATGTCACAATGCACCTTTTTATTTTAAACTTTATCTCAAAATGAGCTTTTTTATTTTTTACTTGTAGGTGGAAAAGCTTAAACACTCACCCTCTGTTTAAAAAAAAAATTCCAGATGACATTTTTTACATGTATAGGTTTATATACATTTGTGTTTTATTGTCAGGCCTAATGCTGCTTTAATACTGAATACAGACAGACACCAACTGCTCTCATCATGTACCCGCACACACTCACATATACAGAACACAGACAGACACAGTGAGTGTGAAGTTAATAATGAAATTTTCTGGCCTAGCTGAACACCAGACCAGACTTGACAATGGAGCCTCTCGTCCAAAACACAGAGGCCATCTTTGAGGACATACAGTCACACAGGAGAACATCCTCATGAGTGAAAAAAGCAATGTCAGGAGAGTCGTGGTGTCTCCCGTTACTGTGTGATGAAGCGCAGAGCTCGCTGAGAATGTGTAACACATTAGCTCCTGAATTTGCCTTGCATGTGAGAATTACACAACACATTAGAGTGATGTCTACACTGGGAATTTCTATAGTGGTTTTCCCAGATAAATCACATATGACGTTTGGCATCAGATCAAGTCTCTAAACTGAGCCAGATGGGTCTTATTTCAGTCTTTTTGATATTCCAGGTTCATTATTTGTGTTTAGTCAAAAAGCATCCTTTTGGCCTCCCTGTTGTGATGATTTTTCATCTGTGAAATTTTCATCTTTCCATTCTAAAACTGCCTTCTCTCCTATCGTATGTTCCATTATTCATGATTTCATAATCTCTGTTTATACCTTGAAGCTCTCGTGAAACTTTTTACACACTTTTCTCTCATCTCCTCTTTGTTCACCCCTGTGGTTTGGGCTCTTTTGAAGTTTAATGTGATTTCTCCGCCTCCTCTGTTTAGGCAGTAATGAGCTCTGGGAGAAAAAGAAAGTATTAGCCTAAGGATAAATATTTCACTAAAAAAAGTTATTCACAAAGGGTGTATATGTCTAGGATTTTTGATTTTATAGTGTACCCATCTACTACTACTAAAGCCAATTTCAGATCCTTAAAAGATGAAAAATTTAACTCTCTGGATTTATTGTGAATGATTCATTGAATTTAATTATTATTAGAACATGTCATTTTAAACAACTTTGCCAAAAGACCAGAGAAGAAAATCTTTACAAAAAAAAGAAAAAAGAAAATCCAAATTCTGAATCATTTCTCTGGGTTATGTACAACATGTCTACACTGTAAAGTAAAGTAAAATAAAAAAAATAATCCAAAGATTTTTGGAGTATTGAATTATAAGAAAATACTAATTTAAATCAATGTGTTACATGCTATTTCTCTGTGATTATTGGTGAAATTTACTAACAATTTCTGAAAATTTTAAAAAAGTGATTTTGTTTTTTCTTTCAGTGTAGTCAGCCAGTGAATCTTTCTTTTGTGATAAATTGTTTAGAAGAAATAATCTACCAAAGCTTGAAATTTGATTATTTTCCAACTATTTCATGGTGTTTATGTCTAATGTTGTGGAAAATTTGATTCAGGGGAATCTATATGACTTGAGCATTTGAAAAAGCCTTGCGTGTGAGTTTGCAGTGTCATGTGACATGATGTTTATTAAACCTGTTTTTAACAGATGACATAAGAAGTTACATTCAAGTCAGAAACACGCACTCTCTCTTTACACAGGTGTCTGTGATCTTTCATTCATGAATTCATATTTGGCTCCAGCTGCAGATGCTTGTTTACTGTCTAAGCTTGTATGGCAAGTCTAAGGGGTCAAACCTGCCTTATGACATTTCTCAGAATGAGACTGCTTTTCCTTTCTGCAAGATTGTATTTTGAGCACCCACTGCAGCTATTCAGACAAATCTTGCAATTGAAGAAATGGTGATTTGGATGAGTGATATCCATAATAATGGAGGAGACAAGCAATACACACAGCTGATGTTGATGATCCTGTTACACAATGTCAAAACCAAAGTAAAGCATGCTGTTGAATGTGTATATTCTTTACAACTCCCGGTGACCGCACCCGGAGAGGACCAAACCTGTCCATGTGTGAGTTCACATCAGACAAAGACTAAACTGGCCCCTCCATTCAAGTGCTGACAAAAGCTAACTAAACTTGTTTGCATTGACTTTCATTCAAGTTCAGTTTAGTTTTCCAAGCAACATTTGGGGGTCTCATTGTATGTGCCTATGTGTCTGTATGTTTGAACAATAAAAGATCATAGCACCAGCAAGCCGAACAATAACCATATTGTACAGTGCAACCATCATTCGCTCATCTTTCGTTCAGTTCCATTTGTGTTGCATGGAAGAAAAAAAACATGGTTTGGAGTGACATAAATTGAGACAGGATTTTTGTAATATAGCAATATTTTTTAGGCAAGAAATTTATTGAACAGTGTAAAGTTGGCCTGGTACAATAATGAAAAATTCTTAGCCACGCAACAGACAAGCATCATAAATGAAATTGAGGAAATAAGTAAACACATGCATAGAGGAAAGAAAAGGAAAAAAATACAACTTTCTGAAAGTTAGGTTTCTCTGTTAAATTACAGAAATTCAAGAAATGTTTCTTCATCAATTTAAGCAATAGGAAATACACAGTTCATTGGAAAATATGTAGAAATTTGGTAACATTTTTGAGGAATCTATTCTTAAACATAAATGTACCAAAGAGGTGAATCCTCCCAGAAAAGCAAAGGAAAATTTACAATTCTACCATTTAACTTAAATTTTGAACAAAATATCTCGTAAGGTATAACTGTTCCAATAATTTTTGTAATATTAAGATTTTAACACATATCTGCAATTCCACAAAAGGATATTATGGAGGCTAAAGTTATGCATCATCTCCCAAAAAAGTTAAACCTGTTGAGGAAACACTGATAAGACAGAGATTTTTAAGATCATAATCTCATCTAAGAAGGAGACTGATGCCTTGTAATATTTCAATATTGCTCCAAGCAGTATCACTTTTTATGTATTAAAATATTATTAATATATTTTGTTTTTTAAAAGGTATTTTAGATTTTGCAGATTATTTTACAGATTAAAAGAACAGAGTAACCTACATTTAATTTCTAAAAAGGAATTAAATAAGCATATTTTAATAAAATATATGCATTTCAATATTTTTAAGCAAAATGCTTGTGTTTTTCATGGCAGTTTTGCAATATTTCTAAAGTTTAATTATTTGAAAATTGTAAAATAACTTAGCTGCTAAAATTGTTCACATCTTTATGTTAAACTGCATCTTCATTTGTAAAATGCTTCATAATTACAAACTTACTTATAATTGATTGACTTTTAAAATTATTTAACATAATTAAGCGGCAACAATGCTGATAACTATGATGGTGGCACAAAGTATTTTCAATTTTTTTTTATTATTTATTTTTTTATTTTTTTTACACTATTATGCACAATATAAAAACATCAGATTCCAAGAAGATGTTTTTGGCCTGTGTGTGTGCATACGTGTCTCTGTGTTTGTGATAAGACCAGGAGGGGTGAGTCTCGGACTGCCCTGAAAACAGGCAGGTCTTCCTCTCACATTGTGCTTCTTAATGGATTAAACATGCTGTTTCCCCAGGATGCTACAACTGGGTCAGGATTTAACCATTTGAGGTTAATGTGCAAGAAATGCACATGCAGCACTACTGCAGTCGCAACTCTTTCATAATTCCACCATGCACCCGCAATGAGAAGTAAACAAATCTGCACAAAGTATTAATAATTATTATAAAACAATATTATGAAAGATTGCACATAAGGTGCATAAACCCCAGTCTGTCCGTCTGTCTGTCTGTCTTTCACTGGAGGGAGATGGTGATTTTGGTGGGAGGATGTCGTGTGTTTATATGAGTGTGTCTGTATGAGTGGCCAGCTGGACTGGCAGTGAGAGCAGAATTATTTAGCTCTCTAACGGGCAGCCAGGGATGGGCGGCCCGCACAATGCCATCCTCTCACGAGCACCTAAACGGCCTCTTTGTAGCTCCAGGAGGAAGGATGAGTCGTCTCTGCATCCAGATCCGGCCAACACACACTCACATACAGGTGTTCAAACAGACTAAATTTGTGCATTATTGCATTCCTCTCTTCTCCTCGTGCGTGCTAACAAAAATTGGGTCAACACCTTTATTAAACTCTTTAAAAAATAAACATGTCAAAGGTAAGTTTTAACACAGATCCATCAGCAGAACCATTCTGGGTTTTTCCTTTGTGTGAATAAAAGAGTCTTTTCCACTACAAAGAACCGTTTGTTCGATTAAAGATTTTATGGATGTTGAAGGTTCTTCATGGAACCATAATAGATGCCAATAAAGAACCTTCATTTTTAACAGTGTAGCTAAACAGTATGGGTGTACATTTTATTGTATTGCAATATTTTTTTCTCATAAAACTATAGATATTTTCATACCAAGAATCAATATTTGAATTTTTGAATCTAGTTTTAAGTTAATTATTTTAACTTTTAAGTATTTAACACTGACCACGCACCATTTAACTAATAATTTGACCAGTTTATCGGGCCAAAATCTCAAAAAGAGCAAAGAGTAGAACTACACAAAGCATCTAAGTCTATAATGAAAATGAAAAAGAAGTGAAATATTTCAATATAACAGTAATATTATATCACAAAAGAATTCTAATATTACTGTATCATGGCCCAGATATTAATAAAGTTAATAGCAGATAATATAATAAAAGATTTACATCCTTAATTAACACATTAGATATTCTAGAGATAAATTTGTACCAAGAAGTGAGCTAAATCTGAAAATGCATAAATCTGTAATTTGTCCTAATTTTAAATAAATAAATAAATTACATTAATTACATTATATTACATTATTATATAAAAACAATTTAAGTCTATGGCAGGGGTTTTCAGTCTTATATAGTGTATATAGTAAAGACCCAATTTATACTGTAAAAAATATTATAATTAGCCTATGCTTAAATGATTATTTAGAAAATATTTAATTTCTATTATGGTACATCATTATGTTTTGTTTTTTTTACTTACTCTGGCACTGTACTCTTAGATGTATTATTTCTTTATTTAAATTAATGTATTTATTTTTTGTGTATTTTCTTTAAATTATCCATATATTTGGAATGTTAGGTAGTTTAACCTTATTTATTATTATTATTATTTATGTATTTTTAATTATTTTTTAAAATTGTTTTTAAACTTTTCCCGGACCCCCTAGCACACATTTGCAGCCCCATGGGGGTCTACGGACCCCAGTTTGAAACCCCTGGCCTATGGAATGTCCTCATTCAGTTCATAAATTCAGTCAAAACTGCCAACACACAAAACTGCGTCCGAACTGACTGGAGCTCTTTTTCAGTCTTTTACCCTCCACTTCTCACCTCTCTTTCTTCATCGGTCACCTAGCAGACATCTCTTTCCTTCACACACACACAAATAGGCACACACTTCTGCCTCATCTGGCCATTGCTGTGAATTCCCTGCCTGTAACAACAAACCGCCATTCCCTACTTCCTCCTGACAGGTGCTCCCAATGAAAAGACCTCCAGTGTGAGAGATACATGGCACCCCATCAAAGCTATAGAGTGACGGGAAGTGAGCAGAAACAGAGCGAGAGAGAGATAGAAAGAAAGGGGGGAGAGAGAGATGACCCTCTCTGAATGTCTTGAGAAGCAAAGCAGCATACCAACACGGTCACGCTTAAGTTAACAGAGACATCACTGATCACCCTGAGCATCATTTCAAGGTCTATACGCAACCGAACAAACACAATGAAGCAGTCATGAACTCAGGCTCACCTGCACCTCCAGCAGAAAGACAGAAAATCAGGCAGGAGCCAAAGAATAAGCTAAATGCTCATTGTTTCACTGTAGAAATGTCACATATAATACACAAGGCTGTTGAAAACAAATACTGATCATTATTATCTACAAAACACATTAATAGAGGTTACAACTTGCTATTAAGTTTCTTGAGGAATATTTTCCAGCTTTCCTAATCAGCTGTAGGTCAAATACACAAGGTACTGAGATCTTTTGGAGGTCTTTATGAACCTGATCAGCACTGCCATCTGCTGATGAAAGCAATGTATTACAAGTTGTACAGCCTCAGTCAAGAAGCCCTTCATCTTGAACAACATCAGTGTTGGGGAAAGTTACTTTTAAAAGTAATGCATTAGGCCTATAATATTGCGTTACTCCATAAAAAGTAACTAATTACTTAGTTACTTTTCAAGTAATTAATTAAGTTGCTTTTACGTTACTTTTCGTCATCTGGGCTGTTCTTGCTTATTTAATTTTAATAACAAAAAACCCAAAAGTTATATTTCCGGCTACTGCAAAGGCCCTTTCACACCAAAAGTGAAATTAATCAACCTCAGCCTGAAGGAAGTGCCTCAAAGTGCCCGATTTCTCTCAACAACTACTTACTTGAAAAAGTAAATAAGATATTTTCTTGTAAATTTAAAAGTAATGTTACTTTACTAGTTACTTGAAAAAAGTAATCTGATTACGTAACTCGCGTTACTTGTAATGCGTTGAACAACACTGAACAACATTATTTTTTTATATGCATTTAATGAATGTTGAGAGCGAGGCAGTATTATTTTAGTATCATTCGTTATTATTTTAAATTAGACTGTATTTTCTATTTCCCATTTTCATTTTTATTGTGTTTTTGTCAATTTAATGTCGATATAGTTTTAACAACCCTGGAGAGGAAATTTGTATTCGTACTTCATTATTTGGAACAATGCCTGAAACTTGATATTATGAGCACTTCCTGTGTCTGTCTGCCTCTTTAGGATGAATCGTTTTATGTATTCCCCAAATTGGGGACCCCAGTTGTAAGTCGCTTTGGATAAAAGCGTCTGCAAAATGACTAAATGTAAATGTATTTCTTGCATTCCTTTCTTCCTACCACGCAGATGAGAAATGATACATCCAACTTGACAACAAAAACCTGTAGAATGGCATTTAATATCTTTTGTCTTGCTGAATAATTTTCCAGTAATCTCTAATATATTTGCTTTAATCTTTAACATAGTTTCAATAAGTGTAATCACAGCACTGTCTCACTGCATTTTCAAACATTTTGGAGACAAAGCTGCAGGGAGTTTATAACTTTAGATGTTCAGTTGTCTTCCTCAAGGGGGCGCACGGAACTCAGAAACTCAAATCCTCCGTTGCACTGCATCCAAAATACTTTTTTGGACATTTTGAATTTTTTCTTGTTCCATGCATATTGTGCACTAGTAGTCAGAATAGCAAAATGTGCACTAAAATTGTGTGCTAGTAGTCAGACAGCAAAAACATGCCTGTGTAGCACAAATGCTCTGTTTGCCCCATCAAGAGTGTATCTTAATTGGAGACAAAATTCAAAAAAGCATTTGGAATTCTTTTCTCTTTGATGTTTGCAACAGTTACTGGAAGAAAAATAAAATAAAATTCTACTCAGCTAACCCTCTTAAAACTGTTCTCATACAAGAAATAGTCAGCAATTTTTCACTTACGCATTTTTATTTGACAAATGCACATTTTCTATTTGACAAATACTTTGACAAAAAAGTACCATAAAATAAAACATCATCTCACATCTTATAAAATCAAGAAATATGAAAATATGGTTTTGTTTAACCTCTATTAAGTGGGGGTATTAAAAAGGTTTACAAAGAATAGCAGCCCAGAAGCTCACAGGGTAAATATTGAGCTGTATATAAAATATGAAAACAATGCACTTTTCTTTATAAACGCAATCCATAATTGTCACAAGTACTTTCTATGAAACGGCACAGAAACAAAGAGTGTCTGCAAGTAAAACAGCACCAGCAAAATATATCTAGTTATAGAAATTGACTTTTCAAAGATGTAATATCAAACTTCACAAGTCAATTACCAACTGTTGTAATATCAGAAGATTTAAGATGTATACACACAATCAGAGGTGGCCTGAATAAGTCGAAACATTAAAATAACTTCCAAATAGTCTACAAATGACTGCTCATCTTTTATTTTATTATAACTTTACAGTAGGTGTGCAAAAACCTATGAAAGATATTACTCTTAATACAAGAATATATTTGTAAACAGTTTATACCAGTATAATTCAATAGCCTCTTCACAGCAAAAGGCTTTTTAAAATATCTATTTTAAAAATAATAAGTCCACATTTTGTGTTCACACAATCAAAACATGCAGAACAAACAGAGAAAAAGAAAATATACAATATTTATAATATACATTTGAGCTGTTTGTAACCTTAGAGCAAGATTAAGCTTCCAGAAAAGCATTATTTCTGGTCTTAATGGCTTAAACAGCAGCAATTCCAATATGTTTTCATATGGCCTGAGCACATAAATGACTGAAATGAATATGAAATGACATACTATTTGGCTGAATCACAAAATATCATTTACAAAAATTCCAGCAATTTTTAAATTGAAAACGGGTCTACAAAATGTTATACCAAATGTTATTTTCAATGACACTTTGTCACTTACAAGGTAAAAGTCTAATTGCACAATGTTGAAAAAAAATAGTTAGATTTAGGCTTTATGCAGTTATTTCTTACTATGCATTTGGGTGTAATAATGTGGCCTAACAGTAAAAGGAAATACTGAACTGGAACAACTAAATAGCTCTGGCAAACATGTTGGTGTCACTATTCAATCAACTACCGAATCACAATGTTAAAAAAAAATATATATATATATATATATATATATATATATATCTCTATATATCTCTCTATCTATCTATCTATCTATCTTAATTGCTGTTGAATCCTGCAGCTAAGCTGGAAGCATTCAAACCGCTAATAAACAAAATGAAAAACTGAACAAGACAAGGGAGGGGATCAAAAGAGCATATTTTATTTTTTAATGTTATTTTAACTTTATTAAAAAGAACTGTGATATTTTAACCTGATGTGCCCACAAGTGCCATCAAAATTTCTTCTCCTACCGCTTGTAACACCACATTTCTTTTCTGGTGACGTCAGAAATTCCAGTTAGACAAAGTCTCGTACTTTTTTTCTTATTCGAGAAACCATTTTACTCTGATATACATCACAATAGGGAAGAAAATACTATCATAACTTCCGATTCATGCCAACTTTTTGTACAAACAATTTTGTAATTGTAGCAAAATCTATTTTTTAAACTTTTTTTTTCTCTTATTTGTGCAAACAGATGATTAGAATACCGGTTAAAATAGCGAGGTGGCACAATTTCAGATTCCCCATCTATATAAATGCTAGTATGTACACTAAAAAAAATGAAACAAGAAAAAACTAAGGCATCACAATACTGTGATACTATCATATTGCAGAATCCCTGATTCCCCTCATCTAGTGTCTATTAGTGACAACAGTCCATATTTTGTTTGGTATGAGAACAAGGGCTCGTCTAAGTGCATCAACTAGGCAAAGTGTGCTGAAGAGGACAGGTTGGACGCCTCTCCCCTGTGATCCAGTTGGTTTTGCATCTGTGTGATTTTGGCCAGAACCTCCAACTCCTGGTGCTGCCGCTCCGTTTTGTGGCTGACCAGCGAACGGTAGAAATGCACAGCAAAAACAATGAACACCAAGCCAAAGGGCACCATGATGGAGGTAGAGGCGATTGCTGCAGCTTCCCCCGGGCTTATCCCTGAAGAATCAGTTACATTCTCTGTCGGGGGAGACTCTTTATTTTTATTCTTCAGAGGGAGGAACTTCACCCAGCAGAGAAGAACCACCTCTGCAAGAAAGAGGAGGGTGCCTATGACGGTGGAGAAGGCCCAGGCCAGCTCGATGTGGCGGTGCATTCGCTCGTGTGGCGACTCCTTTATGGAGTTGAGGTTGTGGACGTTGCTCACGGCCTCCAGGTTGGGCAGGATACATGTGCTGATCATCAAGGCAAAGAGATGGACGGCTACCAGAACTGTTGTGCAGGCACTGAAAGCAATCAATAAGCCTCGAGGGTATTCGTGATCATCCTCCAGCTGGACCTCCACCATTGCCACCTGAAAGCACATTCATTGGTAACATAAGACTAAAATAAGAAAATCACTAAAATTACTTTAGCATCATTTAGATACTATTACAGTTTTAGTGATATTTTAATAAGTTTTTATTTATTTTTGTTAAATTTTTAGTAATTGTTTTGTTTTTGTTACTTTTGTTTTAAATATGTCCATGCACTTTTTACTAATTTTACATGTTTTAGTTTAGTTATTTTAGTGCAGTAAAACTAGCAAACTAAAGTAAAACTCTGGCAAACCAGAAATAAATATAATGCTTTTTTTATGGTTTTAGTTAAATATAATAAACCTTTTAAAAGGACATATATTATTTGATTAAAACATTAATACTTGCATGCAATGTATTTGTCTGAATAGGTATTTAGGTGTGACCAAGCAAACTGATTAAATAAACTTCCATTTTATACATTTAAATTTATTGTATGCAATTAAAATTGTGACAAAATATTCAAGAATTGTGTTGCATTAGCTCATTGTAACTACCTAAACTAATCAAGGAGTGTAAAAAAAAAAAAAAAAAAAAGATTCTATATTCTCTGCAAACAAGTCTCAATATCTGGTAATCTATTTGTAATTATGTAATTAAATATGTAATTTTAGCTACTAGACTTGTTTTATTGATGTTATATTTTTTTAATTGAAAAACAAGACAAAATATTTATTAAGAAAATAGCTTTTTACAGTGTGGCAGACAAAATTTAAATTTGGTAGACACACTGTTTTTCCCATGCTTTGAAAACGCCACAGATCACATGTCCTCTGTTTAATGAGGCCTAAAAGCAGCCCAACATGTTACATGGTGCCACAGATATGAAAATGAGTTAGGAAGTCAATAGTAGGTTACAAAAGAAGTGGGATACTTTTGTAACAGTCAGTACAACTAAATACAAACACTATCACTGAAATGTGCAATTATGTTGCATGTTCACACTGATCCCTAAGAGAGAGATGTTTATGAAATGCAGTTTCCTCATGCCACTCATGTTCAACTCATTTCCTGTGCTGCGCTTATTTCTCAGAGACTAACCTCAAGCACAATAGTCACCCTCTGAAAGAATATTACACCTTTTTCCAGTCACTTACACCCATTTCCAGAAACTTATAACACATTTCTGGTTCTTAGGTCAGTCGTATGTCTATTCAAGAGCGAAACTGTAGTTACAAGAACAAAATAAATAGGCTAATTAGGCTTATCAACTTTTAAAGGAGAGGAAACAATGCTTCCCCTATCTTTTGTTGTTGAAATCAAAGGCTGTGTGTTCAATCAACTTTTGCAGTATTTCAGTGTAAATTCATTTCAGTGTAAACTACAATATGAACAGGTTGCATAACATGTCCTCATATTAATATCTTAACCAAGGACATTTAGTTTACTTCTAATACATTTTGTTTTGGGTCATCATTCTCTCAGCAACAAAGCAAAATCAGTTTTTGTGTACTGAGAAAAACTGAAATGCAGTCAGGGAATATCTGCATTATTGTAAACCCCAAATGTTAATTTCTTTTACAACTAATTTAAAAAAAAAATTCAAATCAAGGCAACTTTTATTTGCATAGCCCTTCTGACAATACACACAACATCAAAGCCGTTTCACTTTCTTTCTTTACAGAAATTCATGATAATGTTTATAATACCTAATTTTCCACATTTAGCAGTTTATTTTACACCCATCACTGAAAGTCATTTTATGTAAAAGCTAACAGATATACATGATTCTATTTCACATAATGGACTTTTATCAGTTTACTTAACATGACACTGTCAAAGGAAGTACATTTCCTCTGTGCAAGAGATCTTCCAGTAAACGGAAACATCTCGCAGTGATACTGAGGCCCTTACAAATTTCATCATAACTGCAGCTGCTGCCAAAATAAGTGTTAATACAGTTATTGCTACTACACAAATATAATTAATAATACAAGACCTCCTCTCAACATTGTAGGGTGCTTTTAATTTTTTTTTTTTTTTATATATTAGTGGTGGTCAATAAAAGTTCCCTATTAAAACGTGTAGACCTCACTGTTTAACTGTAATAATAATTACTGCATTAATGCAGTAGTTATTTCAGTCCAGTAATGTTTAAACTATTTGATATTTAAACAACTTAATTCAGAGGAGTTTCGTTGGTACCGGTGTTAATGAATCTTTTAAGTTAATGAAGCATTCTCATTTACTCCCACGCACTGACTAAGTATTTCCGTTCACTGAAGGCATCTGAAGCGACTGCGTTCTTTCCCTCAATGGAAAGAACATAAACCAATACAGCATAAACCAGTAGCATTGGAGTCAGTTCACTGGTTACGCCTGCTGAACGAATACGCCCCTTTGCTGAACGAGTCGAAAGATAGTTATTAAATGAGAATCTACAGAGAGACTGAACAACAGGGGACTCGAATTTTGTACCCAATCTACTGAGTGAATTATTCATACGACACAAAAAAAAGATACTCTTGTCGCCCCCTACTGGCATGTACCTGCAGAAAGGACCACTGAACGAATCGTTGAACGGGTACGAATGAATCTTTTTAGTGAACAGATTCAAAAGATTCGAATCACTGGGGTGAATCAAAATGCCCACCACTGAGAGCAGCAACTCACACTTTTGAGAATTACGCCGAAAAAGGACTTAAATACAATGCTAGTGTAAAGGGATACAGTTTCTAACGTTAGCCCTCTGATTACGCTATATCCATGACAGGTGTCGTTTGCACACCAAAGTGACTGACATGTCATGCGTCATGTTACATGGCTCAAACTCCGAAAACTTGCCAGGCTTCCGAGCAATGTAAGTTTCTCCTTTGCATACAGAGCGTTAAGTAATTACTTCATTAACTCACCATAGCAAAGCCGGAGAGCAGAGCAGAGGTTCTGCTGGTCGCTTTAAGCTTAGCTCGACTCAAGTAAAGTTTTCTCCATGATAAAGCTTGAAGCGAGTGCTCGTTTGAACTCATTGCGCTTGTGTAAGTTCAGAAGCTTTGGAACTTAATGCTTTAATCCCGATATCGCCTTTGTATCTTCTTGATTACCCTTCGTATGTTTGCCGAAGCCCTTCAACCCGCTGTGACATACTCGGATTGTAAAATGACTAACCCCAGTTACTCGCTCAGCACTACAGTCTGATCCATCAGAAACTACAAGTCGAGCTACCCACAATGCACCGCTGACGGTCACTGCGCAGATAACGCTTTGTGGGATTTGTAGTCCATAACTTTTTCCAAGAATAATTCTCGACCCGAAAGAATTTATTTGCTTAATGAAACCCACCAAAAGCCTCCCACACACACACACACACATACTGAGTGCCTGTCTTGTTTTTGAACAGGTGCATATTGTGAACTGGCATTAGGAATCTGTATGATGAATGAATAAGGTAGGCCTAATCTCTCTACCTCAAATTTTGTGGTTTGTTTGTCCATAGCTGGTGTACAACTGATTAGGAGATACACAGCCAAATATAGATGCCATTGTGTTTAAGAAACTGAGATGAGGTTATGGTTATTTATACATCATGTTTTTAAGATTTACTATAGGTTTTACATCATAACCAATACTGTGGTATTTGTAGTGAGGCCATAACCACAGGTCAAACCATGAATGGACCCCTGGTTAAATCAATGTAACTGTAGTTGCTACAAACTAGGACATTTATTAATAAAAAAATACCATACAAATACAGATTCTATTACTACATTGCCATAATTGTAGGCCTAATAAAATGGTTGAGCTCAATTTGCATTAATTGTTAGTGTGGCAGTGAGTGGTCAGGTAGGAGAAGTTACCAACAATAAGAAAAATCCTATAATCGACTACGCCACCTGGAATACACCAGGAAAGAACAGCCCCATACAAAAGGCACACAGGTTCGTTGCCAAAGGCAGGGTGAGCATAAAAATATATGGACAATATAAACAAATTACTTTATTCAAACACCATTAATAACACAGTCAGTCTATACAACCGTCACAAAGTCTCAAATCACAAATAATACTAGTAACATACAAAATTAAGAGAAAACAGAGGGAGGTGGCCAACAGAAACCCTCAAATTTCTACCCCGCACTCAATACCCATGACACACACTCTTGTGAAAAACCAAGGCAAAATGTTAAGCACAGCACTCCAGGTGGACACACCAGTACAGGGTACCATGGCCAATCCCTCCCACTTTAAAGACCTAAATCCACAAAATAAAAAAAATAAATAAAAAAAAAAAAACACACCCCCCCACAGACCTACATCAAGTCAACCCAATAACAGAGCACAAACACCACCACTGAGGAGGGAAATGAGATGGTCAAGAAGAGCCTCCCAGCTAACTCACACGCAATCCTGTGCCAGTGCTTGGAACACATAAAAACAAACAAAATAATAGAAGGGACCCAGGTGAGTTCAGACAAAACTCTTGAAACTAACAGACAAAACAGAGCAGCAGTGCAGTCAGTCACTTGATAATTAGGCTTCAATTAAGATCATTGGAAACCCCTGGATGTGCAATCAAACCAAGGAAACGGTAAAATGCTGCAATACACATGGTCGCTCACCACACAGGATTACAGCTACTTGCAGGCCCATGACTGAGAACTGGCCAACAGCAAGCACATGACAAACAGGAGGATAACCCAACTGCTAGCACTCATTCAACACGCCACATGTCACAAAGGGGTAGTAGCAAGGATTGTGTCCCAAGCAGCCAAACACTTCCCTCTTTTATAGTCACAACACAGACACTAATAGGGTCATGAAACTTACACAATTAACCAATCATAATGAACTACAAACGCGGATTGGTCCACCTGTTTGGATGACGCCAGCCAATCATACTGGGGCTATGCCTCACTCTGCTACATTAGCATGAATCAGCATTATCACTAGATTACCATAGTTACTGTAGTTACTGTTACTATAGTAAAACTATGGTAAGTTTTCATAAGAGATTATGAAATTTTGCAATTAATTTTGTGATTTCCGAAAAAGACGGTCATGACAGTGCAGGGTAGATAAGCAGGAGACTGGGTTTGTTAGCACAGTGAATAAATAAAGTTAATAAAGTTTCTTTTATAGGCACAAGTAGTTGTCTTGGGAAAAAAGTGGGATATTTCCCCCCCAAACTCCGCCCCACAGTGAATTGCAAAGGTTTCATTGGTCAGAGCAATCACAGAGCCTATTTCCATAATGCTGAAACAAAGATCAGTGGTTTGAGGGAAAATATGCAAAAATAAATTATGTGGCTTCAAAGAAACAATAAAATAAAATAAAAAAATTAATGAAACAGCAAAAATGTAGCATACAAAAATACTTAAGCATAGTTTTGGCCAATAAATATTGTAATTATAGTTTCAAAATTTAAAGCTGACATGAATGAACCCTATTTATTTTCAAATGATTCATCTGTTCAAGATGAAAACAAAATGTTGTGTAATTGGACAGGGTTATAATAGGTAATTAAAACTAAAACCATAATAACATATTTTTGTTGCTTGAAATAAAATAAACATTAACAGAAATAAAATAAATATAATATAAAATATAAATTAAAAATATTTTCAGCAAAGTCAGCATTTCTCGTTTTTATTTAGTTTAACTTGAGGTACTACAATAATGAAAACTGAAATTAAAAATAGCACAAACTATATAGATAGAAAAAAATAATAAAAATGACACTACAAAATTACTAAAACTTTAAAATTAAAATGAAAAAAAAAGTTCAAGATATTAATAAAAACTGCAATAGCATCTCAGTGATACTAAAATAGCACTACTTTGTACTCAAAACCTTATAATTTAACTTTATTCTGTATTAACATTATATTAGTATCTTTGTGGCATCTTATTGTGTGTGTGTTTGTCTTTTTTTTCTTCCTTTTTTCATAAATAGATGGAATTGGTCAACAGGCTTTTCTGGAGATTTCAGCCTTTTGATTTTAATCTTAGTATTGTTAAACCTTAACTGATTTATTTTAGTTCAAACAACTTCCCAAATGTGGATGCCCAAATCTGCCATTCAGCAGAATGGGTTACATTAGTAAAATAAATGCTGATCCAAACAAAGCCCACTTCCTTATATCTGACTCATGTGAGAGTTCCTAAAAAACATAAAGGCACCTAAATGTGACACATCTGATCATTCAAATGAGCACCCCAGCTTGTTTCACTAACACTACTGTAAGAGCACTGATGCTTGCAGAAAACAACACAGCAACACATTAGACTAAAACAATCAAGCCCAGATCAACCGATAACTTCCTGTATTTGTAAGAGGAAGGCAACATCAGACCCTCTGAATCACTCGCAGAGCGAGACCTTGCTCTCACACAGTAATGTCAGTAGTCCTTTTGTGTGCAGCAGTGCCGCCCCTCCCCCTCCATCTCCCACTCAAACCCACAGTACAATGTGTGCTCTTTGTAGGCAAGCCTGTAACTGGATGCCAGGTGGTCTGTGATTGGCTGAGCCGAGGCCCCCTCTCCCCCTTCTTCTTTTTCTGGTGCATATGCATGAGATAGCAGGCTGGTGTGTGCCTGTGCAGCTGCCTGTTCCAGACAGGAAAAGAGAGGGAGAGAAACAGGAGAGAGACATTGGGGAAGGTTAGAGGAAGAGGAATAGAGAAAGGAAATCGGGTGAGGAGAAGGCGGGCGACTGTGATCGGGGGGGGGTTGTAATCATGTCTATGTTCTGTTTGGCTGGCTGGCTATGAGATCAGGCAGCCATGGCCATGTCACTGAGTGCCGACGATGAGGATTACGACTCGGACACAGCCGAACAGGTCAGCACACACTCGTCCTCTCTACATACACACCACACAAACAATTAGCCGTCTTCTCAGGTTCCCTTCCTCTAGCACCATGGCTCTCAAACAAGGCATGTGTTTTCTCTACCTCCTCCTGCTTTCTTCACCTTCCTCAACATCTTTCTTTCTGAAACCGTTTCTGGGTTTTGCTTTATTGCAATAGTATAAGAACGAGAGGTTTCTGTGTGACAGGAAGGAGAAAAAACTAATACATCAGAGAAGTGTGGCTCTGTCTTATTGTTTATTTGTCTCCATTGAGCTTCAGCTATCAGTTGTGATTGGATTGAGTCAAGTGTGCTTCCTTCAGAAAGGCTTGTTTAAGAATAAAAAAGCATGTTCCCATTGCTTTACCTTTGTGTTTGGATGTGGTTTATTCTGGTTTGGCTCCTTTGTTTTGTTGGGAAAACTCAAATGTAGTAGCTAGTAAGTAGTAAAATGTAGTTGTTAGACATTTTTGGGGTGTGATGTACTGTGACTTTCACACATGTGCAGGGTTGTTAAGAGTAAAAACTGTATTAAAGGAGGACTTAAGTTCCTCAAAACAACAGCATGACTGGACATGTGTTGCCCTTAAGTTCCCTTCTCAAAATGCACTGTTGTTTTCTAGGAAATAGAACAACATGCTTGGTTTGTTGTTTTTAAGTGAGGACAAAATGTAGATTACACTGTAAAAATGATCTTTCGAAGTTGTAAATAAAATACGATTGGAGTATGTTATACAATAATTAATATTTCAGTTTTTCTACTTCAAAAGTTCAAGTTTAATTTATTGTGTTACTTGACATTTTTGTGTAAATGATTGTGAAGTTTACTAGCAATTTGTGAGTGAAAATTGTTTCTACACCAACTGTTTTTTTGGCATCCATTTGAAAGGTTCTTATGTGTAGGATTTAATTTTCTAAAGGAGCATAACATTAAGACTTTTGCAAATTTGCTAACAAATTCTTGAATTTACTAAAAAACATATTAGTTGCGGTGCAGTGTTGGTGTAAGGTTGCATGTGGATGTCACTGAACCAAGTAAGCCACATGTGCTCACTAACCACAAATAATGCATGCGTTTCAAATTTATAACTGGGTCCCGTATCTTTAAAACAGTTTCTATGTTGAAGACTGGGGGAGGGGTGAAGCAAAGTGAGGGGGGAACAATAGGAGGGCCCGGCTGCTCTCGGGCCCCTTGTCTGAGTTCTTCTTGGGTAGTCAATAAGTCAAAAGCCAATATTTGGTAAGACTCTTTAGACGTGTGTTTGATCTAAAGATATGGTCACATTAGCAGAATTTCGGCAAAATTTTGTATGACCAACTTGTACCTGTTGCAAAATCCAATATTTTCCTCACATGAAATTCCTGATTGAATTCAGATGAATTGCTATTGAAATGAATGAATTTCAGCATACTTTTGCAGACAAAAAAAGGTCCATTGTCTGTTGTCAGTATTGTAGCGATGTATGAAGCAGCTTTCTGTTGGTCAGCGTGGTACATTCATGAGATCAACTTGAACCCGTTGCGAAATTGTGGAAATCTTTCACCTTCCTGATCGCAAATATGACCAAACCATAAAGCTTTGTGGAAATGAATAAAATTTATTTCATGCAATCACAGTGACCCAAATGTATTTATTTCATTGCTTTCATCTCCAAATATTTGTTTCACAGAGGACCTAAAGTTCAACATGGTTTCATTGATTTGGTCATCACTATTGTGCAGAGGCGGTAGTTAATTCTTCTAGATCACTAGTTGCTTTATGACTCATTGGGTCTTTTGACTTGTCATGGCGTGGGCACAATAAAGTGCCAGAAATTAGACAAACTCTCACCCATGACCATGAGCATGAGCAACATATTCACACAGATTGTAATTATGCTTTTATTGGAGTGTACACGAGAAGACATGTGGATGGTCTACAACATGAATGAGTGTTTTAGGATCATCATTCACATTTGTGTGTGATGTGATCAAGTCATGTCAGAATTGTATTTATGAATTGACTGCACATCCCTTTGCTTTAAAATGGGGGGTTTGTCAATAAACAACTAAATTATTGAGCATTATAAGATGGTACAAATTAGTTTGTATTTATTTTCAGTACAATCATTGAAGAATGAATCAGAAAACACATGAAAAGACAGGTTTGTGTGGCCAAACTTCATTTCACATCATTGTGGAAACACAAGAAGGATAAAATACACGTGTAAAGCATTATTTACACATCTAAAGTGCATCTTTTCTCTTCATTTTGCTGCATTAGCGCTAAAAGGATTCCTCTTTGTCTGGAAGTGGACAGTCGAGAAAGGAGCATGAAATTGCTCTGCGTGTCTATTTTATTCAGACTAAAATCACTTGAATGGACATTACAGCATAATTATTATTTCCAAACTCGCGAGCAGGGCTTTAGTGCAACCACAACAGAATATGCAAGTGGATTTTTCAGAAAAGAGAATAATTATGTGTGACTTTGTCTGGAAAAACATAGGTGTAATCTAGGTGTAATTGCATGCTGATAGGAATCAGGAGCCTGGCTGATGTAACTTGATGTTTCTAGATGTAGTTTGTAAAGCATTGGGTTGTAATGATTTCTTTCAAATCATTGTTTGGTAGAACATTACAAGCAACCTGCAGAAGACATTAAAAGGAATGAGCCTCCACAGAAAGTACAGTCTGTTCTGTTTGTTTGATTATTTATTTATTTATTTTGCTGGACTCACAGGTATCTGTAGATAGATCTCATATCCTTCATATCCACTGATGGTGCAGTGTATAATGGAAGAGTAACTGGAGAACTTCTGGTGTTGCGCTGTATACAAAAGGTCTGATCTAGTATCAGCTTCATCAGTCCAAACAGTCATTTGTTTGAGCTGGAGATTACATCTTAGGTCCTCACACATGTGTAGCCTTTGGACAGCTGATGAATACTGGCTGTGATGCAGCATTCTTTTTGAAACAACTATCTCTCATATTGGGTTCCACACTCGGACAGTGGGAATAGAGGTCACAGCTGTGATGCATC
>JAFVLL020033361.1:0-17979 GCA_021397915.2 Tor tambroides | reverse complement strand
TTTGCATGATAGAGATTTAGTTGGCATCTGCAGATGGCACGGCGGATTGTGTTTACTGACAGTGGTTTCTGGAAGTATTCCTGGGCCCATTTAGTGATGTCAATGACAGAATCATGCCGACGAGTGATGCAGTGTCATCTGAGGGCCTAAAGACCACAGGCATCCAACAAAGGTCTTCGGCCTTGTCCCTTACGCACAGAGATTTCTCCAGTTTCTCTGAGTCTTTTGATGATGTTATGCACTGTAGACGATGAGATTTGCAAAGCCTTTGCAATTTGACATATTCCACAATCTTTTTACGCACTCTTTCACAGATTGGAAAGCCTCTGCACATCTTTACTTCTGAGAGACTCTGCCTCTCTAAGACATCCCTTTTATAGCTAATCATGTTACAGACCTGATGTCAATTAACTTAATTAGTTGCTAGATGTTCTCCCAGCTGAATCTTTTCCAAATTTCTTGCATTTGTTATGTTATCTATGTTCTATTGTGAATAAAATATTGGCTCATGTGATTTCAAAGTATTTTAGTTTTCATTTTATTCAAATTATAAAACACCCCAACATTTCCGGAATTCGGGTTGTAGATGCCAATAAAGAACCTTCATTTTTAACAGTGTGTAGATAAACAGTATGGCTGTATATTTTATTGTATTGCAATATATTTTTTCTCATAAAACTTAATAGATATTTTCATACCAAGAATGACCAAGAATTAATTTTTCACATCTAATTTTAAGATAATTATTTAAACTTTTAATTATTTAACACTAATCATGCACCATTTAACTAATTATTTGACCAGTTTATCTGGCCAAAACCTCAAAAAGAGCAAAGAATAGAATTATAAAAAATATCTAAGTCCAATGCAAATTAAATAGAAGTCAAAGATTTCAATATAATATCACAAAAGAATTCTAAAATTACTGTATCATGGCCCAGATATTAATAAAGTATAATAACAGATAATATAATAAAACATTTAAAGCCCTAATTAACACATTAGATATTTTGGGGACAAATTTGTACCAGGAAGTGAGCTAAATCTGAAAATTTGTAAATCTGATTGTCCTATTTTGGAAAATATTTTATTTATATAACAATATATGGCAGAGGTTTTCAGTCTTTAAATACCACAGACCCCCAAATATGATCACGGTGTGAGGGACCCCCATACTAAAATTTAAAAAGAAGCTATATATAGTAAATTTATACTGTGAAAAATATTACAATTAGGCTTATTATTTATTACATTTTATTACAATTATGCTTAAATTATTATTTTAAAATATTTAGTTTCTATTATGGTACATTATTATGTTTGTTTTGTTTTTTTTACTTACTCTGGTAATGTACTCTTAGATTAATCATTTCTTTATTTAAATAAATAAATTTATTTTTATTTAAACTATCCATTTATTTGGACTGTTAGTTTAATCTTACTTTTTATTATATCTATTTATTTTTAAAAATTGTTTTTCTCCAAACTTTTCCCGGACCCCCTAGCACTCACTTGCAGCCCCATGGGGGTCCACGGACCCCAGTTTGAAAACCCCTGGCCTATGGAATGTCCCCATTTAAATAAACGTGTGTGTTTGTGTTTTCTTGGTCTGTTTAAATTCAGTCAAAGCTGCCAACACACAAAACTGTGTCCAAACTGACTGGAGCTCTTTTGCAGTCTTTTACCCTCCACTTCTCACCTCTCTTTCTTCATCTGTCACCTAGCAGACATCTCTTTCCCTTCACACACACACAAACAGACACACACTTCTGCCTCATCTGGCTATTGCTGTGAATTCCCTGCCTGTAACAACAAACCGCCATTCCCTACTTCCTCCTGACAGGTGCTCCCAATGAAAAGACCTCCAGTGTGAGAGATACATGGCACCCCATCAAAGCTATAGAGTGACGGGAAGTGAGCAGAAACAGAGCGAGAGAGAGAGAAAGAAAGAAAGAAAGAGGGGAGAGAGAGATGATCCTCTCTGAATGTCTTGAGAAGCAAAGCAGCATACCAACACAGTCACGCTTAAGATAACAGAGACATCACTGATCACCCTGAGCATCGTTTCAGGGTCAATACGCAACCGAACAAACACAATGAAGCAGTCATGACCTCAGGCTCACCTGCACCTCCAGCAGAAAGCCCTAGAAAACTAGGAGCCAAAGAATAAGCAAAATGCCCATCGTTTCACTGTAGAAATGTCACATGATAGCAGCACAAGGCTCTTGGAAACAAATAGTGATCAATATTATCCATGGAACGTAGGAATAGAGGTTACAACTAGCTATTAAATTTCTTGAGGTATATTTTCCAGCTTTCCTAATCAGCTGTAGTTCAAATACACTGGAGGGCTCGTTCTTTATGATCCTGATCCACACTTCCATCTGCTGATGAAAGCAATGCATTACACGTTGTATTTTATAATCGGTCAAGACGACTTTCATCTTGAACAATATTATTTTTATATGCGTTTAATGAATGTTTAGAGCGAAGCAGTGTTAATTTAGTATCATTTTGTTATTATTTTGAATTAGACTGCATTTTTATTTTGTCTATTTAATGTCTATATAGGCTAGTTTTAATTTCGTTTTTAGTTTTAGTTTATTTAGTTTTGTTTATGTTAGTATTTTAGCATAAACCTATTTTATTTCAGTTTTTATATATAAGTTGTGTTTATATACAAGTTAACGATAAAAACCCTGGACAGGAAGTTTATAAAACAAAAATCTGTATAACGGCGTTTAATATCTTTTGTCTTCCTGAATAATTTTCCAGTATCTCTGTTATCTTTATCATGGTTTCAGTAAATGTAATCACAGCATTGTCTCCCTGCATTAAAAACAAAAAAAATTATATGTGTACGATGTAGAAAGAAGTGTTTGTAACTTTAGATGTTCAGTTGTCTTCCTCAAGGGGGCGCACGGAACTCAGAAATTCAAAATACTATTACGGACATTTTGTATTTTTTCTTGTTCTATGCATATTGTGCACTAGTAATCAGACTTGATAAAGATAAGGGTCTACTGACCAGCAAAAACACGCCTGTGTGGCACAAATGCTCTGTTTGCCCAATCAAGAGTAAATCTAATGTGAGACAAGATTCAAAAGGGCATTTAGAATTCTTTTCTTTTTAATGTTTGAAACAGTTACTGGAAGAAAAATAAAATAAAATTCTATGCAGCTAACCCTCTTGAAAACTGTTCTTAGGCTACACAAGAAACAGTCAGCACTTTTTCACTTACACATTTTTATTTGGCAAATGCACATTTTCTACTTGACAAATACTTTGACAAAAAAGTACCATAAAATAAAACATTATCTCCCAACTCTAGCGTCTTATAAAATCAAGAAATATGAAAATAAGGTTTCATTTAACCTTCATTAAGTGGGGGTGTTTATAGATTAACAAAAATAGCAGCCCAGGTGCTCACAGGGTAAGAATTAATCTGTATATAAAATATGAAAACAATGCACTGATTTCTTTTCTTTATAAACACAATTGTCACAACATCAGAGGTACTTTCCTATGAAATGGCATAGAAATAAAAATTGTCTGCCAGTAAAACAGTACCAGCAAAATGTATCTAGTTATAAAAATTGTGAATAGTAGCTTTTTGTCAAGGGCAAAAATGGACTTTTCAAAGATGTACTATATCAAACAAGTCAATTAGCAACTGTTGTAATATTAAAAGATATATGATGTATACAAACAAGGTGGCCTGAAAATTTTGAAAAATGAAAATATCTTCCAAATAGTCTAAAAATGACTGCTCATCTTTTATTTTATTATAACTTTACAGTAGGTGTGCAAAATACCTATAAAAGACCTTATTTCTATATACAAGTCTATATTTGTAAACAAATTATACCAGTATAATTCAAAAGCCTCTTCACAGCAAAGGGCTTTTTAAAATATCTATTTTAAAAGTCCACATTTTGTGTTCACACAATCAAAACATGCTGAACAAACAGAGAAAAAGAAAATATACAATATTTATAATATACACTTGAGCTGTTTGTAACCTCAGTCAGAGCAAGATAAAGCTTCCAGAAAAGCATTATTTCTGGTCTTAATGGCTTAAACAGCAGCGATGCCATTATGTTTTCATATGGCCTGAGCACATAAACGACTGAAATGAAGCCACCCGCAACATACCATTTGACTGAATCATAAAATATCATTTACAAAAATTCCAGCAATTTTTAAGAAGTGGGTTTTAAGAAAACGGGTCTACAAAATGTTATACCAAATGTTATTTTCAATGACACTTTCATGCATGCAAGTATGACACTTTGTCGCTTACAAGGTAAAATTCTAATTGCACAATGTTGAAAAATATTTTAACTTTATGCAGTTAAGATGAACAAAAAAGAAAATGAATCAATTATCATAATACTGGAAAAGTTTCTATGCATTTGGGTGTAATAATTTGGCCTAACAGTATATGGAAATACTGAACTGGAACAACAAACAGCTCTGGCTAACATGCTGGTGTCCCTATTCAATCAACTACCAAATCAGAATATTAAAAAAAAATTATTAAAAATAAATCTTTATTATTTTGCTTCTGAATCCTGCAGCTATGTACATTTTCTAAGCTGGAAGTATCCAAACTGCTGAAAACAAAATGAAAAATTGAGCAAGACAAGGAAGGGAGGGAATCAAATCAGTATATTTTATTTTTTTAATGTTATTTTAATTTTAACATTAATGTTATTTTAACCTTAATTTGAATAAATTCAGTGAAGCTAATCATCATATTAAGTAATATTTTCCTTTAAAATCAATTCGTATTTTAATGGAATATTATACTATTTATTATAAAAGATTTATCATTGTTTTTATTTTTTTGTTTTCTAAAAATGGTAACACTTTACAATAAGGTGTTATTTGTTAACATTAGTTAATATATTAGTTAACATGAATGAACAATGAACACTACATTTATTACACTCTTTATTAATCTTTGTTAATGTTAGTTAATACAAATACAGTTGTTCTTTGTTTGTTCATGTTAGTTGACAGTGCTTTATCTAATGTTAACAAACAAAACTTGTGATTTTAATAATGCATTGGTAAATGCTGAAATTAACATTAAGATTAATAAATGCTGTAGAAGTATTGTTCATTCTTAGTTCATGTTAACTAGTTAACATTAATGAACCTTACTGTAAAGTGTTACCCTAAAAATCATGTGCCCTCAAGTGCCATCAAAATATCTTCCCCTCCCTCTTGAAACAACTCATCTCTTTTCTGACGATGTATGAAATCAAGTCTCATCCTACATTTTTTTCTTATTTGAGAAACCGTTTTACTCTGATATATGTCACAATAGGCACGACAATGTCACGACTATCTTAACTTCCGACGCATGCCAAATTTAAACCATTTTGTAACTGTAACAAAAACTATTTTTTAAACTGCATTTTTTTCTCTTATTTGTGCGAAAACAGAAGATTCAAATAGCAGTTAAAATAGCATGGTGGCACAATTTCAGATTTCCCATCTATATAAATGTTTGTATGTACACTAAAAAAGTAAATGAGAAAAACATAAGGCATCACAATACTGTGATCCTACTACTATATTGCAGAATCCCTGATTCCCATCATCTAGTGTCTATTAATGACAACAGTCCATATTTTGTTTGGTATGAGAACAAGGGCACAACTAAGTGCGTCAGCTAGGCGAAATGTGCTGAAGAGGACAGGTTGGACGCGTCTCCCCTGTGATCCAGTTGGTTTTGCATCTGTGTGATTTTGGCCAGAACCTCCAACTCCTGGTGCTGCCGCTCCGTTTTGTGGCTGACCAGCGAGCGGTAGAAATGCACAGCGAAAACAATGAACACCAAGCCAAAGGGCACCATGATGGTGGTAGAGGCAATCGCTGCAGCTTCCCCTGGGCTTATCCCTGGAGATTTAGTTACATTCTCTGTCGGGGCAGGATCTTTATTTTTATTCTTCAGAGGAAGGAACTTCACCCAGCAGAGAAGAACCACCTCTGCAAGAAAGAGGAGGGTGCCTATGACGGTGGAGAAGGCCCAGGCCAGCTCGATGTGGCGGTGCATCCGCTCGTGTGGTGACTCCTTTATGGAGTTGAGGTTGTGGACGTTGCTCACGGCCTCCAGGTTGGGCAGGATACATGTGCTGATCATCAAGGCAAAGAGATGGACGGCCACCAGCACAGTTGTGCAGGCACTGAAAGCAATCAATAAGCCTGGAGGGTATTTGTGATTCTCCTCCAGCTGGACCTCCACCATCGCCACCTGAGAACACAATCATAGGTAACATAAAACTGAAAAAAGAAAATCACAGGTAACCTCAATAAACACGTTTCAGCAAAAAACTTTTTTTTTTATGTTAGATTGATGCTTAACACTTACAAAAGAAGGTAGGATGAAATAAACATTTAAAAAACTAAATTGAAAAAAAAACCATGCTCTTCTGATGAAGTTACTGAAAAATACTCCTATAATTTTGAATTAGTTTTTTTTTTTTAACCAGTCATTGGCTATTGAGAGTTTAATTTTGGCATACAACAGGAAATAAGTAGATTATTAAATTAAACTACAAGGCAGTGTTATTTTAGCATCATTGAGATATTATTACAGTTTTTAGTAATATATTAATTAGTTTTTGTTATAATTTTTGTTAAAGTTTAAGTAATTTTCTGTTTTGTTGCCTTTTTTTTACATTTTGTTTTAAATATGTCCATGCAGTTTTTACTAATTTTCATTTTTGTTTTAGTTTAGTTATTTTAGTGCATCAAGTAAAACTTGCTAACTAAAGTAAAACTCTGCTAAACCCGAAATAAAATAAATGTATTATGGTTTTTATGGTTTTAGTTAAATATAATAAACCTTTTACAAGGACATATATTGTTTGATTAAAACATTAATGCTTGCATCCAATCAATGTGTTTGTTTGAACATGTATTTAGGTGTGACTGAGCAAATAGATTAAATAAACTTCCATTTTATATATTTAAAATTCATTGTATGCAATTAAAACCGTGACAAAATGTTCAAGAATTGTGTTGCATTAGCTCATTGTAACTACTTAAATTGATCAAGCAGTAAAAAAAAAATTCTATATTCTCTGCAGATAATTTGTATTCTATTTGTAATTATGTAATTAAATATGTAATTTTACTAAACTTGTTTTATTGGTGTTCAATTTTTTTGAAAAACAAGACAAACATTTTGATTAAGAAATTTTTTTTTGCCGTGTAGCAGACAAATCTTAATTTGGTAGACAAACAGATCACATGTTCTCTGTTTAATGAGGCCTAAAGGTAGCCCTACATATTACATAGTCCCACAGATATGAAAATGAGTTTGGAAGTCAATAGTAGATTACAAAAGAAGTGCACTACTTTTGTAACTGTCAGTACAGCTCAATACAAACACTACCACTGAAATGTGTAATTATTTTGCATGTTCACACTGATCCCTAAGAGAGAGGAGTTTATGAAATGCAGTTTCCTCATGCCACTCATATTCAGCTCATTTCCTGTGCTGTGCTTATTGCTAAGAGACTAACCTCAAGAACAATAATCACCCTCTGAAAGAATATTACACCTTTTTCCACCCATTTCCGGAACCTTATAACACATTTCTTGTTCTTAGGTCAGAGGTGGGTCTATTCAACAGCGAAACTGTACTTACAAGAACAAAATAAATAGGTTTATCAACATTTAAAGGAGAGGAAACATTATTATTGAAATCAAAGGATGTGCGTTCAATCAAACATCACAGTATTTCAGTGTAAATTCATCACTACAGTATGAACAGGTTGAATAACATGTGCTAATATTAATATTTTGACCAAGGACAGTTAGTTTACTTTTGTATAATTCTTTTTTTTTTTTTGGGTCTCAACTTTCTCAGCAACAAAGCAAAATCAGTTTTTGTGTACTGAGAAAAACTGAAATGCAGTCAGGGAATATATGTATTAACGTAAACCCCAAATGTCAATTTCTTTTTCGACTAATTTAATACTATTTCAAATCAATTTTTATTTGGATATCACTTTTGACAACAGACACCGTTTAAAAGCCGTTTTGCTTTCTTTACAGAAATGCATAATGATAATGTTTATAAAACCTGTCTAACTTTCCACACTTAGTAGTTTTTTTTATTTTTTACACCCATTACTGAAAGTCATTTTATGTAAAAGATAAGAGACATACATGATTCTATTTCACGTTTATAGTGTAATGGACTTATATCAGTTTACTTCACATGACACTGTCAAAGGAAGTACATTTCCTCTGTGCAAGGGATCTTCCAGTAAACGGAAACATCTCACAGTGATGATACTGAGGCCCTTACCAATTTCATCATAACCGCAGCTGCTGCCAGAATAATAGTTAATACAGTTACTGCTACTATAATTTTTTTTTTAAGTGTTTATTAGTGGTGGTCAATATGTTCCCAATAAAATGTAGGGAATGTACAATTACTGCAGTAATGCAGAGGTTATTTTACTGCAGTAATAATATTTAATTTATTTAAAATTTAAATGAGCACAGTTTCGTTCGTAAACGTATCAGTATTAATAATTCCTTTGAATCACTCTCCTTTACTCCCACGCACTGACTCAAATTTTTCCGATTGCGTTCCTTCCCTCAGTGACAGACTACAGCATAAACCAATAGCATTCGAGTCTGTGTTGTGAAGGAACATTTCATTGGTTGCGCCTGATGAACGAATCCGCCCCCTTCACTGAAGAGTCGCTGTGTTGCTGGAGATTTGTTTTCGCGCTGAAAGAGGTGACTCTTTCGTAAATAGTTATTAAATGAGAATCTGCAGACAGACTAAACGACAGGGGACTCGGAATTTGTAACTAATCTACTGAGTGAATTATTCAATGATTCAAAAGACACTCTTGTCGCCCCCTATTGGCGTGTACATGCAGGAAGAACGAATCGTTGAACGGGTGTGAATGAATCTTTTTAGCGAACGGATTCAAAAGATTCGAGTCACAGGGCTGAATCAAAATACCCACCACTAAGAGCACCATCTAACACTTCTGAGAATTACATCGAAGAAGGATTTAAATACAATGCTGCTGTACGAGGTTAAAGTGTCTAGCTCTCTGATTTCGCTATATCCATGACAGGTGTCGTTTGCACATTAAAGTGACTGACATGTCATGCGTCATGTTACAAGGCTCTAACTCCGAAAACTTGTCATGCAGGCTTCCGAGCAATGTAAGTTTCTCTTTTGCAAACAGAGTGTTAAGTAATTACTTCATTAACTCACCATAGCAAAGCCGGAGAGAAGAGCAGAGGTTCTGCTGGTCGCTTTAAGTTTAGCTCGACTCAAGTAAAGTTTTCTCCATGATAAAGCTTGAAGCGAGTGCTCGTTTGAACTCATTGCGCTTGTTTTGGTGTAAGTTCAGAAGTTTTGAAACTTTATGCTTTAATCCCGAGATCGCCTTTGTAACTTTTTGATTACCCTTCGTATGTCTGCCGAAGCCCTTCAACCCGCTGGGACAAACTCAGATTGTAAAATGACTAACCTCAGTTACTCGATCAGCACTACAGTATGTTCCATCAGAAACTACAAATCGAGCTACCCACAATGCACCGCTGACGGTCACTGCGCAGATGACGCTTTGTGGGATTTGTAGTCCATAACTTTTTTTTTTTTTAATCCACGCAGGCTCGATTTGAACTGTCATGTCCTGCAATTGTTTTTATGTTGCTGAAGTTAATATATTTTGTATACCCTACTCCCATTCTCATTTGCGAGCTTAATTATCGACCCAAAATAATTTATTTGCTTAGTGAAACCTACCAAAAATCTAAAATCATCTTAATTCCCCCCAATGACTATATTGTTGTCTTTTTTTTTTTTTTTTTTTTTCTTTAACAGGTGCAGAATCTGAACTGGCATTAGGAATCTGTACCATGAATGAATAAGGTAATCTCTCTACCTCAAATTTGGTGTTTTTTTGTTTTTTTAATAGCTGGTTTACAACTGATGAGGAGGTACACAGCCAAATATAGATGGATGTTATTGTTTTTAAGAAACAGAGATGAGGATTTATATCTAATTATATCTGTTTTTTAAATTTACTATAGGTTTTACATCATAACCAATACTGTGGTATTTGTAGTAAGGCCATAATAAGCACAGGTCAAACCATGAATGGACCCCTATTACAGTGGTTAAATCAATGTAACTGTAGTTTCTACAAACTAGGTCATTTGTAAATAAAAATAGCAGCCTATACAAATACAGATTCTGTAACTACATTGCTGTAATTGTAGGCCTAATATAATGGTTGAGCTCAATTTGCATTAATTGTTTGCATGAATCAGCATTATCACTAGAATACCATAGTTACTGTAGTTAGTGTTACTATATTAAACCTATGGTAAGTTTTCATAAGAGATTATGAAATTTCACAATTAATTTTGCGAAATTTTGAAAATTTCCTGAGAAGACAGTCATGACAGTGTAGGGTAGATGGCAGACCAAGCAGGGGACTTGGTTAGTTAGCACAGCAAATAAATAAGGTTATTTTCTTGGGCACTTGAAGTAGTGGCTTTGAAAAATTGGGATTTTTTTTTTCCACCAAACCAGTTAAGCACAAACCTGAATTGCATTGAATTGTAAAGGTTTCATTGGTCAGGGCAATATATAATTTCCATAATGCTTAAACAAAGACTGAGTTGAACAATTAAATCAGTTGTTTGGGGGAAATAAAATATGCAAAAATAAATTATGTGGCTTCAAAAAAATTCAAAAAAAAAAAAAAATAAAAAAAATAATAATAATAATAATAAAACAGCAAAAATGTAGCATTCAAAAATACTTAAGTATAGTTTTGCCCAATAAATATTGTAATTAAAATGACAAAATTCAAAGCTGGCATGAAATTAGAATTAACTCTATTTATTTTCAAATTACTCATCTATTCAAGATGAAAACAAAATGTTGTTGTGTAATTGGACTTTTGGCCAGGGTTATTATAGCTAACTAAAACTAAAACCATAAAACATTTTTGTTACTTGAAATAAACTGAATGTTAATTGAAACCAAATAAAACAACTATAAAATATACATTTTGTGTTGCAAAAAAAGTTGCAAAGTCAGCGTTTCTCATTTTTGTTTAGCTTAACTTGAGGTACTACAATAACAAAAATTAAAGCTGAAATAAAAAATAATACAAAATATATAGACAGGGAAAAATAATAAAATTTAAATAAAATAATAAAATTTAAATTTAAATAAAATAAAAAAGCAAGTTTAAAACAAAATATTAATAAAAGCAGCAGTAGTATCGCAGTGATACTAAAATGGCATTGGTTTGTCAAAACCTTATAGTTTTATATTAACATTGTACTAGTATCTGTGTGGCATCTTATTCTTTTTTTTCCCCTTAGTTTTTCTACATAGATGCAAATAGTTCAACAGGCTGTTCTGGAGATTTCAGCCTTTTGATTTTAATCTTAACATTGTTAAACCTTAACTGATTTATTTTAGTTCAAACAACCTCCCAAATGTGGATGGCCAAATCTGCCATTCAGCAGAATGGGTTACATTAGTAAAATAAATGCTGATCCAAACAAAGCCCACTTCCTTAAATCTGACTCGTGTGAGAGTTCCTAAAAAACATGAAGGCACCTAAATGTGACACATCTGATCATTCAAATGAGCACCCCAGCTTGTTACACTAAACCTACTGTACTGTGTGAGCATTTCATGCACCGATGCTTGCAGAAAACAACACAGCAACACATTAGACTAAAACAGCCAAACCCAGATCAACTGCTAACTTCCTGTATTTGTAAGAGGAAGGCAACATCAGACCCTCTGAATCACCCACAGAGCGAGACCTTGCTCTCGCATGGTAATGTCAGTAGTTCTTTGTGTGCAGCAGTGCCACCCCTCCCCCTCCATCTCCCACCCAGACCCACAGTACAATGTGTGCTCTTTGTAGGCAAGCCTGTAACTGGACACCAGGTGGTCTGTGATTGGCTGAGCCGAGTCCCCCTCTCCCCCGTCTTCTTTTTCTGCTGCATATGCATGAGATAGCAGGCTGGTGTGTGCCTGTGCAGCCAGACAGGAAAAGAGAGGGAGAGAAACAGGAGCGAGTCATTGGAGAAGGTTAGAGGAAGAGGTATAGAGAAAGGAAATCGGCTGAGGAGACGGCGGGCGACTGCGATTAGGGGGGTTGTAATCATGTCTATGTTCTGTTTGTCTGGCTGGCTATAAGATCAGGCAGCCATGGCCATGTCACTGAGTGCCGACGATGAGGATTACGACTCGGACACAGCCGAACAGGTCAGCACACACTCTTTCTCTCTCTACATACACACACACACCACACAAACAATTAGCCTCCTTCTCAGGTTCCCTTTCTCGTAGCACCATGGATCTCAAACAAGGCATGTGTTTTCTCCAACTCCTTCTGCTTTCTTCTCCTTCCTCACCATCTTTCTTTCTGAAACAATTTCTGGGTTTTGTTTTATTGCAATAGTATAAGAACGAGAGGTTTCCATGTGACAGGAAGGGGAAAAAACTCATACAACCGAGAAGAGCGGCTCTGTCTTATTGTTTGTCTCTATTGAGCTTCAGCTATCAGTTGTGATTGGTTTGAGTCATGTGTGCCTCTTTCAGAAAGGCTTGTTTAAGGAAAAACATGTTGCTGTTGCTTTACCTTTGTGTTTGGAAGTGGTTTATACTGGTTTGCTTCCTTTGTTTTGTTGAGAGAACTCAAATGTAGTAGCTAGTAAGTAGTAAAATGTAGTAGTTAGATTTTTTGGGTGAGATGTACTCTGACTTTCACACATGTGTGGGGTTGTTGGAGAGTAAATACTGCATTAAAGGAGGACTAAAGTTCCTCAAAGCAACAACATGACTGGACATGTGTTGTCCTTAAGTTCCCTTCCCAAGATGCACTGCTGTTTTCTAGGAAATAGAACAACATGCTTGGTCTGTTGTTTTTAGGTGAGGACAAAATCTAGACTACACTGTAAAAATGATTTTTCAAAGTTATAAATAAAATATTATTGTAGTATGCTTTACAGTAAATTACCTTTTCAGTTTTTCTACTTCAAAAATTCAAGTTCAGTTTAATGTGTTACTTGACATTTCTGTGTAAATGAGTGTGAAATTTACTAGCAATTTGTAAGTGAAAATTGTTTCTACACCAACTTTTTTTTTTTTTTGCATCCATTTGAAACGTTCAAAAATAACTAATAACTGTTGTACGTTAGGTGTAGGATATCATTTTCTAAGGGAACAAAACATTCATACTTTTGCAACAGACACCTGTGCATTTGCTAACAAATTCTTGAATTTACTAAGACACATATTAGCTGTGGCGCAGCACATGTTGGTGTGAGGTTGCATGTGGATGTCACTGAACCAAGGAAGCCACATGTGCTCACGAACAACACAAATAATGCAAGCATTTCAAATCTCTTAATCCCTGTTGTGAAATTTAACTGGGTCCCATATCTTTAAAACAGTTTCTATGTTGAAGACTGGGGGGAGGGGTGAAGCAAAGTGTGGGGGGAACAAAAGGAGGGTCCGGCTGCTCTCGGGCCCCTTGTTTGTGTTCATCTTGGATAGTCTACAAGTCAAAAGGTATATTTGGTAAGACTCTTTAGACATATATTTGGTCTAAAGATATGGTCACATTAGCAGGATTTCGGCAAAATTTTGCATGATCAACTTGAACCCGTTGCAAAATCCACATGGGGAAAATATTCCCCTCACATGAAATTCCTGATTGAATTCAGATGAATTCCTACTGAAATTAATGAATTTCAGCAAAATTTTGCTGGCAAAAAAAGGTCAGATGTCAGTTGTGAATAGTGTAGCAATATATGAAGCACTGTTCATCTGTGTGTGGAAATTTTTCACCTTTCTGATCGCAAATATGACCAAACCACAAAGCTTTGTGCAATTTGTGTAAATGAGTCAAATTTATTAGTGCTTTTGTTGCCAAATATTTGTTTCACAGAGCACTTAAAGTTCAACATGTTATCATTGATTTGTTCATCACTATTGTGCAGAGGTGGTAGCTTTAATTCTTCTAGATCACTATTGCAATGAATCCTTATGACGCATTTGGTTTTTTGACTTGTGTCATGGCGTGGGCACAATAAAGTGCCAGAAATTAGACATCTCACCCATGACCACGAGCAAACATATTCACACAGACTGTAATTATGCTTCTGTTGGAGTGTACACGAGTTGACGTGGATGATCCTGTCTACAACATGAATAAGTGTTTTAGGAGAGTGCTTCATTTGTAAGTAATGTGTTCAAGTCATGTCAGAATTATCTTATGTGTTGAGCACGCATGAACTGGCTTTAAAGTTGGGGGTGTGTCAATAAATAACTATGTAGTATTATTGAGCATTATGGAATAGTGTAGACCCAAGTTGTATTGTAAGATTGTTGAAGAATAACAATAAAGCCAGGCCAACTTAATTTCCCATCATTCTCTGTGGAAGCACAAGAATGATACAATACACATGTAAAGCATCATTTACACACCTAAAGTGCATCTTTTCTCTTCGTTTTTCTGCGTTTGCACTAAAAGGATTCATCTTTGACAGGAAGTTGACAGTCGAGAAAGGAACATGAAATTGCCCAGCATGTCAATTTTATTGAGGCTAAAATAACCTGAATGGACATCACAGCACAATTACTCATAAGCAGGGCTTGAGTACAACCACAAAAGATGATGCATGTGGATTTTTTCAGAAAAGAGAATAATTATGTGTGACTTAGTCTGGAAAATGCATGTCTCTAGGTGTAATTGCATGGTGATAGGAATGAGGATCCTGGCTGATGTTTCTAGATGTAGTTTGTAGAGCACTGGATGGAATGATTTCTTCATGCCCCTATAGCAAATCATTGATTGGTTGAACATTACAGGCAACCTGCAGAAGACATTAAAAGGAATGAGCCTCCTCAGAAAGTACAGTCTGTGCTGTTTTTTTATTTATTTATTTTGCTGGACTCGCATATCTGTAGATAGTTCTCATATCCTTCATATCCACTGATGGTGCAGTGTATAATGGAAGAGTAACTGGAGAACTTCTGGTGTTGTGCTGGGTTTAAAAGGTCTGATCTAGGATCAGCTTCATCAGTGCAAACAGTCATTTGTTTGAGCTGGAGATTACATCTTAGGTCCTCACACATGTGTAGCCTTTGGACAGCTGATGTATACTGGCTGTGATGCAGCATTCTTTTTGAAACAACTATCTCTCATATTGGGTTCCACACTCGGACAGTGGGAATAGAGGTCACAGCTGTGATGCATCACTCCAAAGCACAAAAACACTGTTGTGCTCTATAGTAAGCATTCTTACAGTCAGCAGCCTGCACCGCTCTGCAGCTCCCTGAATCTGTTATGATGAAACATAGCGCTGGGGAATGGTTGTGTTCCAGTTGTTCTGTTTTAAGGAAATGATGTCCTACAGGATTTTGCAAGGGCAGGAATAGCTCTACAACAGCATTTGATCTCAATGTCTGAAACATCCCATCAAAATGAATATAATACCATTGATCTTGAGTATATTTCAGTATTACAGTGTTTAGTCCCTGAGAGGAACTGTCTGCAATGGGAAACGAAATCATTAAAAAGAATCTGACGTTAAACCCATTCGTCAACCACTTCCCCCTTCTGAGCCAATTAAATGTTGAATAGAAGTATTCCTTCACTCCACCAGTCAGCAAGAACTGCTGTGTTGCCATGGTTACATTGCAGAAGGACAGACTTCCAGTACTGCACTGCAGTTTTGTGCATGCGTTGTAATGTATTCATTATCTGAGCTGGAAGGCAAGATAGGATTCTTCTGGAGAGGGTGATGATTATAAGGATTGCATTGATGCTAATATAAGACATTAGTAATGATAAGCAAGGATACATCATAGCTTTACAGTACGGTGTGAAATAAAACTGCAGGTTGATGTATAAAGAACTAATTGTTTGCATACACATGCATCTGTAGCATGTGTAAACCACGTTATTTTTCTTCACAACACCAGTTAAAAAAACAGTGCCATATTGCTAATTATGTCAATTGCATATTTACATGACCAAGAAAATGTACATTTGAACCTATATGTTATGCTATATGTTATATAGGGATAACTGGAATTACATTTTTTTTATATATATATTTTGATTTGACCTTGTTGCAAGTTTCATTTAAAGCTATAGTAGATATTGCACCAGTTTATGTAGTAATGCTAGATTTGAGCCCTGAACTTTACTTTCTACTTGCAACTAGCCTGTGTTTTGAACATTATTACATTTCCAAAGTATTGCTGTATATGATCCCATGTGTAACCAGAACAAATTTGCTGGAATCCGTTATTTCTGCTGCTTATTACTACATTGCAGAGCAATTACAATGATCCCAATAACGTAGCGTCATAATGAGGTTTCTAAATAGGTTATATTCCAACAGCTGAGCTAGCAAGAGAGGTGCATAGTCAAGTTAGAAGTGATGATAAACAATAGCAATCAAATGTTGTAAATCGCATGGGTGAAAGAATAAAGTATATGAGCATAGATTATTTTGAAGCATAGTGCATAAATCAAGCAGTATATTCATACAGGGATCGTAGGTGGGTAAACAGACAATAAGAGGGGCTGGTAAGAGCTTTGACCCACGGAGAGCTGTATAATGTACGGATTAAAGTCATTACAGAAGAGCACTCATGATACTCGACACTTAATTTTTTTAACAGTGTGCTAATCACATGTGAACCAGGTGCCTGTGCCATTTCTTTCTGTCAAACAAATGGTGAAAAAAACCATGTGGGCTAAAAGTACGCATTTTACATGCTAGTTTTAATGGAAACATTAAACTAACCGCAAGTCTAGCTTATTAACGTCCACAAATAGCCTACAGGTAAATTACTTTTACCATCAAATCTCATATAGAAACAGCTTATAACAAAAATATGAACTAATATACTGACAAAAACAATAGCTTTTCACTTCTTTTCCCAGATGCCTAGTGTGGATGTTTTATAGGCAACAGTTTGTTGTACATGGCTGTAATCTATTATTATATATTTTAATTTCCATTCTTCATTTTTTCCCCATTAGCCACGGCTCCCCAACAGACCCAAGCCCAAAATGGCTGCATCAACAGCAACAACTCCAGCAGCGACCGCTTCTTCATCCACTGCAACAGCGGTCAAGCTGCCGTCCAATCGAACCTCCTCTGGAGCTCGCCGTAGACGCACACGATGTCGAAAATGTGAGGCATGTGTGCGGACAGAATGTGGAGAGTGTCACTTCTGTAAGGACATGAAGAAGTTTGGAGGACCTGGTCGAATGAAACAGTCTTGCATTATGAGACAATGTATAGCGGTAAGAAACTCAATTCCAGCAGACACTGAGATGATTCAACCAAATGTCACACTCTTAATACATAAAATCACAGAATTTTTTACATAACAGACATCCATTTCTTGAACCAAAATAAATTCTTGTTGAAATCTGGTGATTTTTTTAAAATCAGAATAAAATGTAGAAGCTGTCTTTGTGAGGAATCCAGTTTAGACAGTACTCAGGGCGGTTTACCTAAATTTCATTGAAATTAAGGAATTGGAATTCCTCCAGAATTCTCCTTTACCACTTACTTCATAGAGCCTGAGCAAATGTATGAGGAACTGGCAGAATTCCATGTAGATGTAGTTGATGGAAATGTATCAATACAGACATTTAATCATTTATCAAAGATTCAGAATATATGTGACCCTGGACCACAAAACCAGTCTTAAGTGTCAATTTTCCGAAATTGAGATTTCTACATCATCTGAAAGCTGAATAAATAAGCTTTCCATTGATGTATGGTTTGTTAGGATCGGACAATATTTGACCGAGATACTCTGGAATCTGAGGGTGCAAAAAAATCTAAATATTGAGAAAATCACCTTTAAAGTTGTCCAAATGAAGTTCTTAGCAATGCATATTACTAATCAA
>JAFVLL020033360.1:0-50591 GCA_021397915.2 Tor tambroides | reverse complement strand
TCCAGAACGCTGCTGCCAGGATTCTGACTAGAACCAGAAAATCAGAGCATATCACACCAGTCCTCAGGTCCCTACACTGGCTTCCAGTTACATTTAGGATTGATTTTAAAGTACTTTTACTCATTTTTAAATCACTCAATGGCATGGGACCTAAATACATTGCAGATACGGTCACTGAATATAAACCTAACAGACCACTCAGATCATTAGGATCGAGTCAGTTAGAAATACCAAGGTTTAGCCACATTTAATCCAGACTCAAAACTCATCTGTTCAGCTGTGCATTTGTTGAATGAGCACTGTGCTACGTCTGAACTAACTGCACTGTATTTTATGTTTAATCATGTTTATTTGTAACTGTTCTAAATTCATTTTAAATCCATTTTTAAATCATTTTAAACATTTTTTTAAATTTCTGGTTTTATTGTTTTGATTATTTTTTATGATTATTTTACTTCCATTTATGTAAAGCACTTTGAATTACATTGTGTGTGAAATGTGCTATATAAATAAACTTGCCTTGCCTTGCCTTGCCTAGATTTACTTGGAAAATGAAAATTAATTGACACTGTTGTAAATAACAATTAGATGTGATCACATCCTTTGAACAGATTGTTCTAAAATAGTCGTCACTTGACTTCGAGAACTTACAATACAATGTTTGTCTTAAATGCACCTTGGATAAAAAGCATCTGCAAAATGGTCATATATATTCTGTGTTATTAAGAATGACAAATATTGATTATTATGTTTCTAAAGTTCCACGGTTAGGCTATATGTTTTATTGGTGTTACTTAAATATTTTGACATTTTCAGGGACTTTTCAGTGTTTGTATTATATGTTGGTAGTGTTATTTTGCATGTGGGTTAGAATGTTACTTCATTCAAATTATGTAAAAAAATATATATTACTGTGAGTGAACCATTGTTTACAATGGAGATGACTTGTTTGTTTACATCCATAACTTCACAATGCTCATGAAGTTTAAGCAACAGTCACTGACTCATGTGCTTCTGGAATTAATAGATCTGGCAAAGTTATCTGCGAGTAGCTTTCATATTATATTAGGGCCAGAGAGTGAGATGATATATATTTTTGTATACACTGGAGTCCAAAAGTCTCATAATCTTAATTTTAAAATCTCATTTTAACCTGTAAATAAATGTTTAAGAATTTTAAAAGTCAACACACACACAGACACACAGACACACACACACACACACACACACACACACATATAATGGCAGCTTTCTAGTTGGTAAACTTTTAATTAATTATATAATATTCACGATTTTAATTAATTAGACATGCTCAACTTATACACAAGACACAGTTATGTACCAAACAATTGGACAGAATGCTCACATGACTACAGGCACAAGCTAATCTGAAGTAGGTCTACAGCGCCTCCTTGTGGCTGCAGTTAAACATCTCCAAGACAAATGATTTAGTCCTGGGGCCTGTTTCATAAAATGAGTTTACCAAATAAGCCAGAGTTATTTCAGTTAGTCTAACTTATTGTCAGTTGATTTGGATTCATAAAGCAAATATTCCATAGCTCAAGCTCAGTCACTGTCAGAGATGGGCACAAATACATCAAAATGTATTTAAAATAAAAATACAAAATACTGTATGGAAAAATATATTTAAATACAAATACAAAATCCTGTGTAGGAAAATGTATTTAAATGCAAATACAGTTTTTTGTATTTTTAAAATACACAAAATACATTTGAAATTGGCCATCCAGTGAAGTAACACTATTAAGGCCTGTTTACACCAAGAACCATAATTATAAAGATAACTATATTAGTGTGTTCTAAGTATACAATGCAGTTGTGTCATCTGTCACTAAATGCTCAAGCTCTTTAAAGCAGAAATGATTCTGATTGGCTGTCAGTGTTTTTATTATTCATCATTTTTTGTGCTGTTATGGTTATAGTTGTGGTGTGCTATCTGCTATTCACTTAGATTTAGGACGTACTCACACTAGGGGATCTGATCTGTGCTTGAGCATGATTGACCCCCCAAAGTCCAGTTCATTTCCCAAGTGTGACTGCTCTGTACCGTGTCCGGTGTGGTTCGTTTAACCATGCCCTGACCCGCTTGAAGAGGAGGCTCGGGTGCGGTACACATGTAGTGTGATTGCTAACCGTGCTGGAGCATGGAACAGTTAATGTACTATTTTTACATATTATTTTTAATGTACATATTACTATTTACAGTGGGTCTGGTTCTCATCTTATGGATGAACAGGTAATGTAGTTTTTTGTGAGTAAAGCTGCAAATTCCACCATTAACTTCAGTTGCCTCTGTAATAATCCTTTGATATCTGTCTGTTAGCAAAAGGACAAACGCGCTTGGGCTTTAAAACAAGGCAACTGTGCCTAATGTGAGTATGCCCTTAGAACATTTTTTTTTTTTAAATGATATCTTTATTATTAGCATTATAGTTATCTTTGTCTTGGGGTACACACACACACAGAAAGCTGCTTATTACTCATTTATCCATGTTTCTTTATCACTCTGACGTGTCAATAACTCCTGCCCACTAGAAGCTCCACAGATATATTTCCATACAACGATGATATAGAAAAAGTTCAATCGACTTACACTTTATATCGCCGACATTTATATTGTACAAATGCGTTGCAAAGCAGCTCTACAGGAATTTAAGTTTCCACAATATATTTATATATTGTAGAACCTTAATATATTACTAAACGATGATATAGAAAAAGTTCAATCGACTTACACTTTATATCGCCGACATTTATATTGTCATATCACCATAGCAAGCAGTAATGATTAAAGTTATTGAACACATTTGACCAGCTAGTTGATAAAGCCAAAATCTGACCAACAATACTGACTAGTGCTAATGGTGTGTTCCCCTTGCTAGTGCTCTTTTTTTACCTGTTTGGACAGGTATGCTTTTTTTTTTCCCAAGATCACCTTGTTTTCATGTTAAAGTCATGCACATAGTAGTGCAATAACCATTTCAAGCATTTTATATGGTTTATACACAGCAAAACTGCATGTATTTGACTGAAAATCCAGAATCATCAACAAGCTAACTGTAAAGATAGCCCTGTGAATGATGATATAGTTGTCAATAAATGGGATTCTACATTTGATTCAAAATTAAATATCTACGATTTTGGCCTTTATAAGATTTTCCCAGGAAACCTGGCGTCCTCCACGATTCCTATTCTTTCCAACAGCAAAGCACTTGAATGTGACATGCTTATAATCAGGACTTCTGAAATTGGAAATAGGACATTTTGATAGCACGCGAAGGCAGTATTATTCCTTATTTCCTTACAGGAATCCAGAAAATGGCATTACTCAATTCTAGATGGAGTCATACAGCTGCAGCTCACATGCATGAAAGTGGCATGTCTGAACTAGTTGATACAGGAAACCAGCAGTCTAATAAAGAGGCTGATTGTATTTAGTTTAGAATTCTGTGCATCACATTTAATGACATTTTAAAGCCTCGCCCAACTCCTGACAGCAAAATGGACATATTTGCATGACGTTCTGACATTTACAGGTGAAGACATGTCTATTACGCACTGGGGAAAACACAATGCCTCAAATGCATTAAACAGCACAAGTGTATTCGCTGTTTGCCATGGTGGATCGATTTGATCCATGATCGACATTAAGGGCAACTTAAGAATAAGCGTGCACATCAAATTATCTTGACTCACTGAACCTAGATCAAATTAGTGGTTTTTTTTATGAACCTAAATTGTCATGTATGGAACCGCTTTAACCCTGATTGATTTGTTAGGTTATTTCAAATCAAGTTTTGGACTTCAATCCCTGCTTTTCTTTAGCATACTTTATGATTCAGGCCTCTGGTGTATATAATATATATATATATATATATATATATATATATAACCACATTCATATAAACGCATCTAAAATACTTCATTACTTTAATACTTTACTTACATTAAAGTGCATGCAGGGGGTCTCAAAAACCTGTTTGGGTGTGAATAACTGGGTGTTTAATTCATATACTTATTTTATTATTATTATTATTATGAATATAAAGATTTGAGTATCGTCATTTGATCTAATTTGGTTAGTATTAATATGCTATTTTCAGTTTGGATCTGCTCTGGCTGACAGAGGATTCACAAACTTCAAACTGAGTTGGAATCAAACCCCTGAACCGGTGATTCAGAAGGAGAACGCTCTTAAAAGTAAGTGTTTTCACAATTGTGTTCGTGATATCCTGGAAAGTTCCAAATTACAAATTTTTACATAATTACTTCATTCATTTATAATTATTTAATCATTTTTAGTCCATTTACTCATATAATAATTTATAATAATCATTATATACCCATTTCATGGATTCATTTATTGATTAGTCATTTATATTGTTGTTGTTTTTTTATATTATTTTTCATTGTTGTTTAGTCTTATGACTGGGTTTCAAGGGCAGTTTGTCTTCATGTATAAGAGATACGAGAGAATGTTTATGGAAACTCAAGGTTTATGGGATGTTGTTGTGAAGCAGTTTTGGTATAACAATACTTGTTGAATTTGTGCTGCTCAGACGAAGCATTGAAACATACACAACTAAGACTATTCAATAAATTCTGCTTCTTTTTATGATCACTTCATCTGCTTCTGCTCTTCACTGGGTTTTTCCTCAGTCAACTTCTTGGCTGATAGAAGACTGTTAATAGGGTTTTGTGTATTTTGGTTACTAGATAAGACCTCCTGTTAAAAGGTTTTGGTATTAGACTACTTTGCTGACAAGTTGTTCTGTTACCAGTCAAAACGGATATTTTCTGACGGGATCTGGTGTCCGGGGCTGGATCTTAATTATCTGGCAAGTATAGGCATAATTTAATACAAGTAATTATGTACTTTTGCCGCTATGTTTAAGTTTGCATAAAACATTAGATATTAAAAGAAAACTATGAGTGACATCATAAAGTAAATACAATTAGTTATCACAATAATATTCATTCTGCTGCCTGTAAAAGATACTTTTTAATAGATTTTGTTGATTTTCATTGATTTTCATTCTATTTTCCTCATCTGTAAGTCGCTTTGGAATAAAGTTTCTGCTAAATTACTAAATGTAAATGTAATAGGGTGACCACACATGCCCTTTTTCCTTTGAACACACCTAACATGTACAGTGGGGGGGGGGGGGAAATAAATAAATAAATTGATCCTCTGCTGATTTTGTACATTTGATATATAAATATATATGAAAGTAAATATTTTTTAGCTAAACTTTTTTTTTTCATTTTATGCCAGTGATATCTGCTTCAAGAACCTTCTATGTTAATACAAAATAATATTTCCTTTTTTATTGTAACAGTATTTTTTTTAACATTAATATTTAGCCTAATCCATAATTCTTTAATAATTTTGCTGTTGCACTAAACAAATGAGCCTTATTTTTCATCTTTCAAATTACAAACATAATAAGTGTTAACACAGTAACAATTAAGGAAGTTAGAATTATGGATAGAATGTAAAATCTTAGAATTGTACCTCTTTTTTTGGTCCGTCAGAGTGAATTATGCGTCATATGGAGGACTCTGAGTAACACTGTATATGTGCGTCACATGGTTATGATTCCCCCCTCATTCTCCACCCCAACACTCACTGCTCTACCTCCCTCTATCACAAACTTTACACCTGGAAAGAGGAGTATTTAGATACCAAAGCTATTTAGGTTTTTAACTAATATACTTTTAACCCGAATTAGTTGACTTTACTAAACATTTGCGTGGAAACTCATTGCCTTTAGTCGTTTTAGTTTTTACACGAGGTGAAACTAAACCGCTTTAGTTGAATTAACACAGAACCTTAAGTTTATGCTGTAGACAAATCAAGTTTACATTAGTAGTCTTTACTCAAAATCATTAGTTCACATCAATTATTATTTGGAGTATAGGTTGTAAAAAAATAACTATTGTAAGTTACAACTACTATATATATATTAGCAAATAACATTAAAGCATTAAAAACACTAAATTAAAAGTTAAAATCACTAGATTAAAACAAATAAAAATAAATAACAGAAAGCAGATTCCTTTTTTTACTGGTAAGAGGAATAGGCCTATACATGAACTCATTTGAGCTAGTAAATAGGGCTGTATTAGCCAGCTTACATTTGATTTACAGTTACTGCTATCATAAAAATACACTTATATGTAGGCTTAAGATTATACATGTCACATTTAATGTCCAACAACAAATATTTTATCAGAATGCATATTTTACTCAAAATTATAGCGCTTTTATTCTATTCCGCTCCGTCTGTTTAGCGCGCATGTGCTCAGCAGCGCTCGTTCGCTCATATAAGCCTCGTCCACTCCTGACAGCAAAATGAATATATTTGCATGACTTTCTGACATTTACAGATGAAGAATAAACAGTAGAGAAAAAAAAAATTAATCCCCTGCTGATTTTGTACGTTTGCCCACTGACAAAGAAATGATCAGTCTATAATTTTAATGGTAAACAAGTACACACACACACTGTCACGAATCCGGTCTGTGGCCTTCCGCCCGATAGCCACCAGAGGTCGTCCTTTCATCATATTGACTCTTACACTGCACAGACTGTCTCACAATACTCCGGACTACATTTCCCAGCAGCCATTTCACATATCACATGCTCACACCTGAGACCAATCACACAATTACACACACACCTTAAATAGGAAGCTTCCACCTCCATTCAGTGCTGAGTATTGTATAGGGAATATCCTAGTGATAGCTACTCTACGGAGCCCACGCAGTTGTTATAGTCTTGCCTTGCTAGTTTTCTCGTGTTTGATACCTGCTCGTGTTTCCTGGATTTACCCTTTGCCTTGCCGTTTGGACTTTGTTTGCGCCTTGTTTGGATTATTGCTCGTGTACCTGGATTATCTCTCTGCCTTGCCCTGTTGGATGTGGCTACCGATGGCCGACCTCGCTTGCCCTAGGATTACTCTTTGTCTTGCCTCGCAGAGTAATTTGCCACAGCAAACAGACATAGGCAAGACAAAGAAAAGTAAAATCTCTGGGAGCAAGCACGTCAGTCGACAATCAGTGAGCAATGTCTCAAGTGGAAACAGAATAATCAGGCAATGTGGCAAGCGCAAGAAAGTGCCGTTAGCTCCAGGAGCTGCACGCTTCTGGCTATAACTGTGCATGGAAAATCGTACAGCTATCACTGGGATATCACACCTGCCACCCGGCTTTAGCGGAGAAAGACTGAGCTAAGGTGTGTATGTATTGATATGAAAATGTAGTCGAAGGCTAGACATGTGTCAACTCTGGCGGCGGAAAGGCATTACGTGTGTGTGAGTATTTTGTTTTTATATCCCGGTGGGGACTGTGAAGTTTTTTGAAAATGTAAAAATGCAGAAAGTTTCCTGTAAGGGGGTAGGTTTAGGTGTAGGGTTGGTGTAAGGAGATAGAAAATACGGTCTGTACAGCAGAAAAACCATTACGCCTATGGAGAGTCCCCACAAGGATAGCGAAACAAGGGTGTGTGTGTGTGTGTGTATTTACCTATTAAATTCACAAATATTTATTTATATAGAAAGCCACTCCCAGATCACTTTGCCAAATTTGAGTAACATTCCAAAGTAACATTCTAACCCACATGCAAAACAACAGTACCAACATAGCAACAATTCTGGAAGACAAGCACAGCTTAACAAGATTTAATCCAAGAATGAAAAGGATGATTTAGATCAACCTCTGTCAATGCATATAGCCATTCATTTACAATCATTGGCTACCAGGTGGCAGAGACACATCATTTTCAGAGGAACCCTCATGTAGCAAATTTGCTTAAAAGGGAATTGTATATAAATAATTACAGTTAATCATGATTAATTACAATTATTTATATCGGCTGACAGTAATAACTGTCGCAGAATTAAATTGCCATCAACTAATCTGTTTGTCCAGCGAACATTAAGTTCATATCAACTCTAAGAAAGGATATTTTCTTGGCCACAGAAAATACTTTTCTAAGGATTAATGCATTAGAGCATGTAGCAAGGATCAAAATCGTAAAGGGACATTAATATGCAAAGCAGGATCAGAAACTCATGTAATTTGTGCACACAACTTTTATTAACTAAACACTAACGCAGACTAGTCTAACAAACAAGCAAACAAACTAACAAACAAACATACAATCACTCATACATGGGAAAAGGGCTAATGAGAGTTGATGGATGAAACCATCAGGAAAGCCAGAGAATGCAGTTATGGATAAAGTCATTTAACCACCTGAGTAAAACCATCAGCGCCATTTATAACGGGGTCTATAACTTGTACTAATAACCTCTGTTTCGTTTAGTTAAATGTACAATACTTGCATTGCTTTGGTTGTGACGAGTATCCGGAATGCAGTCTCAGATGAAAGTCTTAATGGTTTTCAAGGTTTGGACTCCCGATCACGTTCTTCCGGGTTGAAGAGTGATGAATTCCAAAGATGTTCTGAGGTAGAAATGTTCTTCTATGTAGTGAGTGTAAAAAGAGCTAAGAAAGAGATCTGCTGAGGTCCAAGGAGCTTGGTTGAATAGAAAGGCAAGGCTGCAAGGCCTGGCTCAAAACTTAAGGTGTTCAGAAGAGTTTTAGCTCACATCTTCATCCTCTTAGGATCTAACAGAACCGCAGACTGCATGGGGCGTCACTGAAGTGAGAGCTTTATCTGCTATAGAGGTCACACCTCTGGGGAGTCAAAGAGCCAATGGGAGTCCTGAACTTTGGAGGGAACGTTTTACGGCTCTTTGTCTCTGGACATGGTAATTTGCATATGAGCTGGATTGGAAGTCGATATATAAACTACTAAAGATTCTTAGAACACATACATGTTGCATAGGTATCGACATATAATATACACTCTCAATTAGATCATCTGAAGACGAATTGATAGAGACCAAACATAGTATAGCTACAGTGATATTAACTAGTGATCTATCATAAGCATGCATACAACGGTGTACAATACACAAAAACATATACAAGAACAGTAATAATATACACAATGATCTAAAGATATGTGTGTTCATTCAAAGAAATTAATTCATAGAAAACCAAGGGAGGAGAAAGTTCTGTTTTTTATGGGCATGGAGTGGGTTTCAGGAGAGCCTGCACTTCGCATCTCACATACTTTTGAGCAATAAAACAGTCTTATCAGATGGTTTCCCTGGTAACTGAGCCTTTTAGGGTGTTCTTCCAGGAGAAGGGTCCAAAGACCCTCACAATTCGTTTGTGGAATGAGAGGGTTTCCTGAATTATTCATTAAATATAATGACTAAATGTGTGTCTGATTCGTCCATACGCTACACTCATTTGTCTCAGAGAAACTAGTTATACACAGAAATATTAGTGCAAATAAAAGTTTGAGAGACACCGCAATATAGGTATGGCAGAAGACTTGACTCTTCTCTATAAGTGACAAAAACATAACATTTTTGTTTTTATTTAAAAATAAACAAGTTTTTATAAGATCTTATTTTGGCAAAATAAGCTCTGACTGTCTACTGGAAACAAGTAACATAGACTGACATACCTTTACTTTATGATTGCCAAAGTCAGAAATTTTTATCTGTGAGGAGCCAGTGATTTTAATTGCCTGCTTACAGGCAATTACAGTACTCTTGATACTTTATTCTTGCGTCCTACTGAAGTTCTACCAAAATGCTTTATTAAATGTAACAGTTAATTCAACTGGTACACTACTGTTAAAAGTCATGGCAGCATTAAATGATTAATTCACCCCAAAATTAAAATTCTGTCATTAATTACTGACCCTCATATCGTTCCAAACCCATGAGACTCATAAGTTCCGTTCATCTTCGGAATACAAATTAAGATATGTTTGATGGAATCTGAGAGCTCTCTGACCCTCCATAGACAGCAACCCAACTGTAATATTCCCAGGTCCAGAAACCTAGTAAGGACATCGGTCAAATAGTCCATGTGACATTAAGTTGAGTGGCTCAACTTAAATTTTGCGACGCTTCGAGAACTTTTTGTGCACAAAGAAAACAAAAATAACAACTTTATTCAACAATTCTTCTCCCTTGAGTTACTGTCTTCTGCCATTTTGGTAGTTGATTTGAATTTGATCCACTGATGTCACATGGACTATTTTACCGATGTCCGTATTACGTTTCTGGACCTGGGAACATTGCAGTTGCGTTGCTGTCTACGGAGGATCAGAGAGCTCTCAGATTCCATAAAAAATATATATATTAAGTGTGTTCCGATGATGAACAAAAAAGAGAAACTCAAGAGAACTATCCATCTTGAAGAAATCCATGATCTACTTTTAGAAAGAATTGTACAGATTGTGACCAAATGTGTCATATTTATGCCAGAATGTAAATACATTCGTTCATCTTTCAGTTGACAGTACTTTTTGACACTGACCATCGACAGCTCGACGGTGGAGAGAGTCGGCAGCACATTCCTGGGGGTGCACATCACAGAGGACCTCACCTGGGCCACCAACGTCACGTCACTCAACAAGAAGGGACAACAGCGCCTTCACTTTCTCCGCCGGCTTAAAAGGGCAAGTCTCCCTCCACCCATCCTCACCACCTTCTACAGGGGCACCATTGAGAGTGTGCTGACCACCTGCATCACTGTCTGGTATGGGAACTGCAGTGCTTCTGATCTGACCGCAAGATCCTACAACGGACAGTGAACACGGCCGCAAAGATCATCGGTGCCCCTCTCCCCTCCATCCTGGACATTTTCCTTGCACGATGCTCCAGCAAGGCCTCCAGCATCGTGAAGGACCCCACCCATCCCTCCCACAACCTCTTCCAGCTCCTGCCATATAGAAGGTACCGGAGTATCAAAGTTCGGTCTGTCAGATTGCTCAACAGATTTTTCCCCCAGGCTGTGAGAGCTCTTAACTCCAATCTCCCTGTCCCCCTCTGAAACCATGAACACCTCAACCCCTCCCCCCAACTCATTAAAACTGCTGACAATCTTCCTAAGTGCAATTCTGAGTGTGCTACACACAGGTGAGTGGGCTATACAAACCACCTGTAGTAACACACTTATCCTACTATATGTACACTGGGCACTTTCTATAAACACTCCCTGCTACAAAGACTCAATAGGATAATATATGTTTACTTGTGCATTGCACTACAAAATCATTTTGCACTATGCGCTGCTTCCCCCAAAATCTCTCTTCTGCACAACAATTTAATGTACAAAATATATTTCTTTGCACAATTTTATGTACAAATATCTCTTTTGCACAATTTCATGTACAGTATGTATGTAAAGTTTTTGTACAGTCTCAGTTTATGTAGGTGTAGTCAACTATGTATAGTAGTTATAGCATTTATAGTATATGTATAGTCAGACGGTTAACTGTTGTATAGCTCTATTATTTTCCTTATACTTGCGATGTTTATGTATGTTTAACTAGTATGTAGCACCGTGGTCCTGCGAGACACGACATTTCGTTCCACTATATGTCCACACATGTAGCGGAATGACAATAAAGCTCAACTTGAACTTGAACTTGAACTTTTTACAGTTATTAACATGCTAGAGCATGTTAGAAGAACAGGTGAATGAGAAAGTAAAGAGTGAAATAACTTAGTATTAAAAGGATTTAATGAAAGTGCAATAAGAAGCGAAAGATATTCGATTCCGGTAACGGCACACTGACAGGCAGCTTTCTGTGCGTGCACTTCGAGACTGGACAAAGCATATTTTGGGCTTCGGTTGTGGTAAAATACACACAAATATATCTAAAAATACAGTATTGACCTTAACACAATGAATCCTGTGTTAAGGTGAATTTATTTCTTATTTCTTTGGTGAACAAATAGTTGGGAGAAAATAGGATGTGTGTGTGTCTGAATTAGTTCTTAAAGCGACTGTCTATTGTCTGAAAGTTTATTTATCGTACGGTCATTAAGCCGCGACCCAATCATTTAGGAATTTGACCTAACTCCTAAAAAGATAAAATCAAATTTTTTTCACAAAAATGGTTTAAACAAACACACACACACACACACACACACACACACAAATAATGCTCCACCTTAATGTGCACATACAATGTAAGAATATGACTAATAAGAATAAACAGTATAAGGTAAGTCTATTAAATAGCCAACCCGGGCTCATTCGAAATATGTGCCTCTAAATACATTTCTGCAGCACCGTCACTATGTACCTTACTGCACATTTCGCGGCAGTTTCAAAGCGAAACGTCCAGTTAGTGGTGCTAAAATGCGAGTTCAATATGTGACCTGCACGTATTTGTTACGCTGATATTGGAACGTATTGCTGTGTTTGTATTACGTTGCTTCAGGTACGTATTGCAGTGGTTCATAATTCAAATATTCGAGGAGTGTCATACTCTATCGTGTTGGAAATATCCTCTACCAGTGCTTCCTAAACCTGTCCTAGCCCTGCACATTTTGTATGTCTCCCTTATCAGACACACCCAATTCATGTCTTGCAGTCTCTGCCAATGAGCTGATGAGTTGAATAAGGTGTGTTAGATGAGAGAGACATAAGCCGTTTCTCAATATGCGTTCTTCAGCGATCTTGCGTCCTTGTGTTCTCATTCTACGTCATCAACAACTGTTGAAGTTCAGCTCCAATTCTGAAGAATGCAAGTACAGAGGACACATGAAGGTGCCTGCATGTGTTCTTGATATTGAGGATGCATTGAGTGCAGACTTGGGGTGCTTCTCAATTCTTAATTGTGCATCCTTGTTTCCTTTCCTTGCTTCCTTTCGTCGCATCTTAGCTCCACCCCTTCAAGATGAAAGGGAAGGATGCACGGAAAAGACGTGCGAACTGAGGAATTGAATCAAGTGAAATGATATTTCCTCGCTCCCTTTAGCGTCACTTCAGTGTGTCATCAGCTGCACAAAATGGATCTGCCCTTATGTTGTTAAAGTTTGTTTTTTAAGACATTCAAACTAAATATTAATAAAGCAAGATGCCCTGTTTAAATATATGACATGTATGGTTTATTTAAATTGCAAAAGTAAAACATAAATTATTATTATTTTTTATTTTATTTTTTTTCAATGAAAAAGACTTCCACATAGGATACACCTGTGTCTCCTCGCTCATAGCTCCTCTGGAAGTCACCTTACTCCTCAATTCCTCGCCTCCTCGCGGTGCAGATGAGATGTCCTTCAAGACGGCTGAGCTTGATCGGTTTCCGGGTCATAGGATGGAGGACAGAGGAGCGAGGAAGCGACGAGGGATATTGGGAAGCACCCTTGAGTTAATCGAACCATTAGAAATCCCAGAAGACACTGCGGACGGCTGGTGTACGGAAGCCTGTAAGCTTTAAACTCGCTCTCACAAATACTTGACGGCTCTTGAAGTTGAGAGTAAACATTTATCATCTGGTTTTGCTTAATTTCAATAAAGTTATAAGACTCGGAGAAAGTCTGCATATTTATTGGCATATTAAAATGAATCTTAACATAGTCATAGTTAAACATATAACACTGTAAAATAAAACAATATACAATTATATGAAAATAATATCTATAACAGTATGAAATGTTTTAAGTTATGACATTTGTTTGTAATGTTATGTTATGTTTATTGTTCATTGGCCGCTGCTTATGCTGAGATTGTGCGGTCAGTTAAGCAAGAATGCAGTACATCTCAATTCTCACAAGAATGCGTTCTGTTCTCGCGTCCTTCTGAGTTCGTTCTTCCAAGGAAGCTTGGCAAGACCCATCTCCACGAGAACGTGAGTCCATTCTCTGCATTCTTGGAATTGAGAGCCATACAAAATGTGCAAGGCTAGGGGTCCTCCAGGACAGGTTTGGGAAGCACTGATCTACACCAAACCCAACCCTAAACCTACCTGATAGTGTTAACAAATGCAAAAGTGATATAAAAAATGCATTTGTTGGTGCAGCCGTGCTATTTTAACTTCCTTATGCAGATTTGAGCTGTTTTGTTGAACCGTAATTTCACGAGGTTGGAACCGGAGCTCTTCATTACCTAAGTGCAACGCCATATTGGGTGAGCTACCAAGCAAACCTACTAAATTAGAAAACTCATGCATATAAAGCTGATATGTGATGATAACATTCAAATATATCAGTTTTCAAATCATGCAGGATGTTAAAATGGTTATTCCTCAAATAATTATGTGAAAATTAGGCTTTATTAATCGAACCTGTGGACCTCTAAATCATACTTTGTGTGAAAAGGAATAAAAGTTGTGGGAGTTTGACTGTCTCTGGTGTAACTGGAAACTGCAGCAATTTGTATGTATATGTATGTTCTTGGAGTTTTGCAGAAATGTAGGTAGAGGCATGTATTTCCAATTAGCCTAGGTTGTAAATAGCGGTCCCAGACTAGTTTTTGTTAACACAGTAAAGCTAGTTAACTGGTATGCCACCACTTTATAGGGAAATAATGAGAAGAATAACAACATGTTATTAATAAATAATAATAAATAAATAACAAATATTTGGGTATATGGCTGGATAAAAAGCTGGGTTTTCAGGTACATATTGAAAATCTACTAAAAAAAGCTTAGGTCAAAACTTGTTTTTTTGGATCTTTTAAAGAAATGTTTTCCCTTTGAAGCAAGGAAGAGAATTATACAGAGTTGTTTTCTCTCAGTGCTGGATTATGGCGATGTGATTTATATGCATGCAAGTTCTTATATTTTAAAAAATGCTGCATTACGATTTGTGACTTGTGCTTCTTTTCACACACATCATTGTACATTGCATGAATTAGTGGGTCGGTCCTCTTTGTCTCAGAGGAGAAAAATACATATGTTGTTGTTTACTGCCAAGGCCTTTTTGGGTAAATTACCCTCTTATATATGTAGTCTTTTATCTTATTATACTTGTCATTATAGTACAAGATCTACTGATAGATTGCTTTTAAATGTTCCTAGAGTTTACACAGAGTTTGGCAAAACTGCTTTCTCTTTTTATGAATCAGAATCAGAAAGAATCAGAAAGAGCGTTTATTGCCAAGTATGCTTGCGCATGCAAGGAATTTGTTGTAGTTTCATAAGCCTCCAGTTCACAGAGACAACAACGACACACAGACAATAAAAATAAGATGAGAGTAAAACATACACATATGTAAATATAAATTAACAAAAAATTGAAAAAGAATAATTTGAAACATAAATGATTGTATGTGCAGTTGTGCTGTAGATGACAGAATGGAATAGAATAGAAGGAGATGCAGGGATGTACTAGGATGGAGGTGGTAGCAAATAAATATAAGGTTATTGCACATTGATAATGCATAATGGGGGTGGGGGTGGGGGGGGGAGCATTTAACTATTCATAAAGTGGATTGCCTGGGGGAAGAAACTGTTCTTGTGCCTGGCTGTCCTGGTAATTGTAGCTCTATAGCGCCGGCCAGATGACAAAAGTTCAAAAAGGGGATGACTTGTATGTGAGGGATCCAAAGTGATTTTCTGAGCCCTTTTCCTCACTCTGGATGTGTACAGTTCTTGAAGGGTGTGCAGGGGGGCTCCGATAATCCGTTCAGCAGTCTGAACCGTTCTCTGTAGTCTTCTGATCCCTGATTTTGTAGCTGAGCCAAACCAGACAGTTATAGAAGTGCACAGAACAGACTCGATGACGGCTGAGTAGAACTGTTTCAGCAGCTCCTGTGGCAGGTTAAACTTCCTCAGCTGGCGAAGGAAGTACAACCTTTGTTGGGCTTTTTTTTTTACAATGGAGTTGATGTGAGTGTCCCAATCAGGTCCTGTGAGATGATGGATCCCAGGAACTTGAATGTCTCCACTGCAGCCACAGTGCTGTTCATGATGGAGAGTGAGGGGAGTGCAGGGGGGGTTCTCCTGAAGTCCACGATCATCTCCTCAGTTTTGAGCGTGTTAATCTCCAGGTTGTTTAGACTGCACCAGACAGCCAGCTCTTTAACCTCCTGTCTGTAGGCAGACTCGTCACCATCCTGGATGAGGCTGATGAGTGTGGTGTCGTCTGCAGTCTTCAGAAGCTTGATAGAGGGGTCTTTAGAGGTGCAGTTGTTGGTGTACAGCGAGAAGAGCAATGGGGAGAGAACACATCCCTGAGGGGCCCCAGTGCTGGTGGAGTGGCTGTTTGACATTAATTTCCCCAGTCTCACTAGTTGCTGCCTATCTGTCAGAAAGCTGGTGATCTACTGACAGATAGAGCTAGGGACAGAGAGCTAGGTTAGTTTGGTCTGGAGGACTGTAAGGGATGATGGTGTTGAAGGCCAAACTAAAGTCCACAAACATGATCCTCACATAAGTCCCTGGTCTGTCCAGGTGTTGCAGGATGTAATGCAGTCCCATGTTTACTGCATCATCCATGGACCTGTTTGCTCAGTAAGCAAACTGCAGGGGGTCCAGTAAGGGTCCAGTGATGTCCTTCAGATAAGCGAGAACAAGTTTTTCAAATGACTTCATGACGACAGGCGTCATAAAGTCATTTGACACGATAAAACTGTTTGCATTACGAACCAGTGTGTTCATAATTAAGATAATACACTAAAATAATATGGTAAGACACACCAATCTGCAGTATCAAGCAGCAAAACAAGCAGTTTTGTACAGGTAAAAATAAGCTGGAAGCAAATGAGAGCAGAAGCAAGACCCATAAAATTTACAAATGCCCATTTTTACGTGAAGAATAAGGTGGATAGTGGCTGACAGAACAGGAAAGTTTGTTTTTTTGAGGTAAGAAACTTTTTATTTCGTAACAAGTTACGAAAATAATGGTAGAATAATGACATTGACATATAGTGTGTCAATGTTATCTGACCGCAGGTACTGAATTAGGACAATGTGTTTTCCTCTGGCACTCTTGACTTAAACTGTCCTCTGACAGAACTGTCAACTGCTTTCACGCTTGACTTTCAACATAAAAGTCTCACTTCAGAAAGTCATAGAATTATCTTGTTTCTTTGTCTGCACACTGCAAGACCCACCAGTTGAGAAAAACTGCAACACATTAAATTGCACTATAATGTTCAAGAACTTTATTTACTTTTTTTATGCTCCACTCCTTTCACATCCCAATCTAACATCCCTAAAATAATATAGCAATATAATAGCAATTACATCAGTCACGACATGTTTTGCTTTACAAATGAGCACCTTTTGCATCTAAGATGGCCTTATAGACATGCTCACCCATGTTTGCATAGACGTCCTTTATGATGACACTTTTCTGCTACAGCCAATTTCATTTGAGCTCTAATCGCTAATGAGACTTTCATGTAAAAATAATAATAATAACAACAACAATAATAATAATAATAATAATAATAATAATAATAATAATAGTGCGCTACTCTATGGAGGACCAAACCTGAATGAGTGAATGAATGAATGAATGAATGAATGAATGAATGATAAATAGGAGGAAAATAAATTAACTATTTAAAAATTATTCTTTCATTTATTTTACATCTGTTTAATTTATTTGGTTATGTATTTACTTATTTTTAAATGTATTTATTCATGCATTTCTTTTATATTTATTACCATATATATATATATATTTATTTCAAGATCTATTCATTTATTTCTTTTTACTTTTCCATGCGCAACATGGAAATGAGTGAGGTGGCCCTTGCGGAGCTCTGGTGAATCACTAGTTGAGAGCTTACGCAGAAGTGTCACGTTAAGTGATGTTTTATTAACAAATTTCAGGAGGAGCAAGCGCAGATAATTAACACGGCCAATTCATCATCAGTAATTACACCGCCTATCCAATCAGCACGAGAGAGAACCCCTATAAATAATCAAAGCAGTCTTACCTTCATTATCTCTCGTCTTCCAGCATCCCTCCACCACCCCGACTCTTCTCCTTCAGCCCGTTTTGTACCCCAGCACAGGGAGGAGCACTCGGGGGAGCGCTCTGGGTCCGGGCTAAATGCCAAGCTCGGACCCCTCTCCCCGGTTGGGGGGAGTACCCCGGGCTCGGGAATGATTGGCGAGCTTGGAGTCCTCTCCCCGGACAGCACGCCAAATACGCATAAAACTTTACTTGGTTATTATATGTAAGTGTGAACTCGTGAAACTAACTTTAAACCCGAAACCACCAACATTGTTGATGAGATTTTTGCTTGGGTGCTCCTCAAATGGAAGGCTGTGTACTGCTGAGGCTGCATCAATCCTAGTTCAGTTATTGGGAGGCTTGTAGGTTTGAGTCCTCCTCAGCATTAGCCACTAAAAGATGAGACAGTCTAGTAAGTGTGAGTGGCTACGTCACATATGATTCCGACCTCACCATCTTGGCACAAAAAAACTAATATGACTTAATTTTGGAAAAATACTTTGTATTACAAATCTTTATATTATCTGGCTTTCTATTAATGCAATATAATGCATCACAGCTGTCTGTGGCCTCCCAGTGGCTTGTTATTGGCAGTTTAGTGTTAAGTGAGTAATTTACACCAAAACATTTAGGCTTTCATGTCCAAAAAGATTTTTTCGGTCTTAAATTCCATAATAAATTGAGAAGTTAAATTCTGACTCATTTTTCGTCAGTTTATTTTTGTGAATGTGTACAAAGGATTGTGGGTGACTGAAGGTCACAGAAGGATACATCCCATGAACAATTTAAATTGAGCTGAATAAAGGATGCAAAGCAAAGGCTGCCTTCCAAGGATCCTTCCGATTGAGATGGCCTTCAGCAACTTTTGATGATGTGGCAGCCGAGACATGCAGCCTTCATAGCATCAAAGACTATAGAATAACCCAAGACACGTCACTTGAATAGTTTTGTATTCCTTTTATTTTTATTTTATTAATGTTTTATTTGTAAGGGACATCTAAAATAAACATAGATGAAACTGAAACAACAGTCATCCCATGCATGTATCATGGTGTTTGTAGCTAAAGCTAATTTGCAGCACTTGTCCCTAGGAAGGCTTTTACACATTACAGTTAAAAATAAACAACAAGAAGTACACAAATGTATAATATATGCACACTAAACATCACAACAAGTCATGGGTATACATGATTTTCACTTGTACATTCTAAAAACAGCTAGGTTAAAAACAACCCAATTTGGGTTATTTTGGCAACCAAGCACTGGGTCAAAAAGGGACAAACCCAGCACTGGTTGTTTTAACCCAAAATGTTGGGTTATATGTTTGACCCAGCATGCTGGGTTGCTTTTTTATGGTTTAAAATTACTACATTGCTAGGCTAAAATGAACCAAAATTGAGCTAGGTATTAAACCTACAAATCTTGTTCATTTTAAAATCACTTTTACACACAAAGAATGACTATCAAATGGTAAATATTTATTAAAAACAACAAGAGAAAAAAGTCAAAAGTAACATGCTAAAAATGCAGAAAAATATGGCATTAACAGCTGAGTTTATAAATGAAGCATTGAACATTTGTTGAATATAACTTTTAAGATCAAATTTGACACTTTTAGTAGATTTTAATATATATATATATATATACAGATAGATAGATAGATAAATATAAACATTATATCTATATAGATATAATATATATATATATATATATATATATATATATATATATATATATACACACACACACACACACACACACACACACATTTCTACTAAACAACACAGAACAATTTAACATTTTGCTTTTACAAATTATACACTTACAGTTTGTTTCATAGTCCATGAATACCGATCATGCATCACTGCCAATTATCACAGTCTCGTTAGCATAATTGATGTAGTCATGAAGAAGCCCCATCAGCACAGCAAACCCAGCAAACATTTGGACGTTTAATGACCGTTGAAAAGACGTCCCTCCGACACGTCCCGTCATGGTTGAAAAATATATCCAGAATGAAAATTGAACCGACGTCTTTGACGTCTTCTGGCAGCTAGTGCGTCTTTTCTGCGATCCCTGGACGTCCTAAATGTGTCATCTTCTGGATGTCTATTTTGTGTTAATTTAATATTATTTAAATATACAAGCCTGCATATAATCAATGCACCCATTCTGCTTGTCGTTAAAGGCAATCACTTATGTCTTTAGGTTTACACATCTTACATATCCATTTACACAGGCTCAAAGGTTCTAAAAAGGTCCATAGCATCGGTCCAGTCAGACCTGAGCGATCCACGCCTGCGTTTTAACCGTGTGCATTACGCTCATTGTTGCAGCTTAAAAGAAAGTATACGCGTTGCAATATTTTAATGTAGATAATACATTTTTTGAAAAATGTCTTCCATTTGTTAAACAGCTACTATTCAAAACAAGAGAATAAAAATAGTAGAATGTGGTGAATTCTAAATCTGTGGCAATGGCATTTTTATAACAGTTTACATTAACGTTAAGCAGCCATTATTTAAACAAAAAAACAAAAGTACAGGATCATAGTTAACATATGTAACTTTTTCAGTCGTCTTTCCATTTTTATTTTCCAAAATGTTTACTCTCATTTTCTTGGTCGACCACCAGCTCTTCAGGGCAGCGATTCGCATGTGTTCCACCATTGATGCATGGAAGTCGAACATTAGATAATACTACTTTTTCCTAACAGTCTTTTGCATTACTGTTAAACAGCCATAAATCATACTGGAATATGGTTAACACATGTAAATGTTTTTTAGAGTCTGTGAAAGCTGTTTATGGCTCCAGTTTTGATCCACCACTGACTCTTCTGGGCGTGCTTCAGGTGTTCTGCCATTGCTGCATCAATGTCACGAGTCTGTAGTATTGGGCTCCCTCTTTAAAGCATCTGAGGGAAGAGAATATGAATATTTAAAAAAAAAAAAAAAAAAAATCAAAAGGCAAAAATTAAAAAAAAAAAAATTTGAAAATGTCTTGCAACTAATTTAAAATACCAATGGAACAAGATTTGCATCTGTTTCATGGTGAAGCATTAGAAAAAGGTAATCAACATATGTATTGTGTTATTTTACTTTCTACAGCAATCTTATGTCAGTAAAGATTCTGCATTAAATATGTGTTGAATTTGTTGTGTTTTTCAGCCGTTTCTCCTCCTCTTCAATCCCACTGTGGTGCCCTTGAAAAGGTGTGTAACTGTGTGAAAGTGAACAGGACATTTTGATAAAGATAGGTAGTCTTTTAGAATACCCCTGAATAGATAAAGGGTACCAATAAAATTATTTTACAATATTAAACAAGGAACAAGAGATTTTTTGAATGTCATAAAGGCCAACATTACCTTGAATTACATAGTACAAAGGTGAGGCTTTAAATGGCTTTTTTTCAAGCTGGCCACCACCCCTCACAATTTCACAATTAAGGCATTTGACATGATTCTGTGAGAAAATTACTCATGATTACTTCACCTCAGAAAAATTTCCAAATAAGTTCAATATTAAAATTAAAAATTATGTTCATCGTGGCAATTGCATGCAATGTTAAAAAATACAATTTCAAAACCACTCATCTATCATGTTAAAAGTTTTCTGAACTCTGTCATATCCAGAGTTTTTGTGACCATTATTAATGACTGTCATTCATGGCTTACACTGAATTTATGTTTTGATCTCGTTTTCAGTCTGGCTGACTGTCTGAGCCAGTACGGACTTATTAAAACTTCTGAGCAAGAAAACAGGCAGGTATAAGAATATAATGGTGTGTGACAGGTTAAATCCTGAATTCAAGTAATGTCAAAGGCTGGGTTTTTTATTGGCAATCATATATAATTTACTGAAATATTATGCAGTATTACAAACAATACATACCTGTTCGTGACTTTGATTCTGTAGTCTGTTTGAAAGATCCACCAACTCTGGATTAAGTGCAAGACTTCACACCACCTTGATACTGATATTCACTGTCATGAAGCCTATTTATCACCTGTGGAAAAAGAATACCAAACAAAAATTTATGAATTTTTGGAATTCATCTCAAAATATAAGTAAACAAAATTGTTGGTGAGACTTGCACTATCAAACCTGATTAACAATCAGACCACATTCCAGAAGATAGAAGTTAGAATTTCATTACACTCTAGAGATGGATTTCAACTTTGAAAGTAAATGTTAACATTTGTGCTTATTGAATTTGTGGAGGAAAACTGCATTACATTCTGAATTACACCATCGGGTGTCTCCCTGTCATTGTACTACCAAGTGTTTGTAGCTTCCTCTACAACAGGGGTGCCAAAACTCGGTCCTGGAGGGCCAGTGTCCAGCAGAGTTTAGATCCAACCCCAGTGGTTCACACCACAGACCAGCTAATCAAGCTCTTATAGCTTAAACTTCCTGGAAGGTGTGTTGAGGCAGTTGGAGCTAAAGTAGGACTTAGAGTTTGGGCACTGATCTGCTGACAAAGGGTAATGATCTTCTGAAAGCTTACTTAAGCTCTGAAGACTTACTTACAATGACAATGATGTCATGACCTGAATTGAACCCTTGGGGTATCAATACAATGTCCTTAAGCATTTAACCTATTGATAACTCTCTATTTATTTAAAAGTGTCACTTGGACATTCAAAATCAGAACAAATTCTTCACTTATTTCTGAAGCTGGAGCTGGTATGTCTTCTAACATTTTTTTTTCTGTAATTGGCAGGACTGTTTGTCTTCTCAAATAAACTTTCTGTTGTACATTCATTAAATTTTCAAGCATTAGCACCTACGCCTCATCATATGTCCACAGGTCTGTGAAGATTCAGGGCTTCGGTGTTGTTGATGTTGACCTACAAAGGTGTTATGTTGTGTGCGTCCTGTTGAAAAAGAGTATTAGTATTTAAAGTGATGTTTATAAAGAGCACTGCAACCACTTCTGTTAAATTTTGTCTACATTAGGAGACTGTGAAAATGACAAAACACAGGGACATATGAGTTATTGTCTATTGTTTCTATGAGTGTTGAACATTTATATCTTACTTGGAGATCAGCAGACTATGGTAAATTGCCCTTCTTGGAAATATTTTATGGATGTTTAGTTTTCAGACATTTCCTGTCAATTTTACTATTAAATGCTATAACAATAACATGTATTTGTCCTATGCATCTACATCAGAGGTCTTCAACCCTGCTCCTGGGGACCCACTCTCCTGGAAAGTTTATTTCCAACTGGCTTCAGCACACCTGCCTGCAATTTTCAAGCAGGCTTGAGAACGATTGGCCGTAGGTGTGTTTGATTAGGGTTGTAGCTAAACTATTCAGGACAGTGGGTCCCCGAGTCAGGGACAGAGGCTGTGATCCTCATGGAGGGAGGACCCTATTATCTGAAATCAAAGCTAACAAACAATACCTTGCATCCAAAACTTGCATGCCTGCTGAACGAAGTGTTTAAAGTACTTAAATTTCCATTGAAGGTGACATTACTTCCATAACCCATTAATGATCATATAAAAATCAAATGAAAATTGTACTAAATTCACAGCAATTTGTGGTGGCATACCTGTTCTTTCCTCCTGCAAGTGTGACAGCCCAGCTGTTTATTAAAACATTGAAGAAGTGATGCTGTTCGACTGTTGTAGTATGGGATGTAATTGGTCCTGTGTTGATCCCTCAGTGAGGGGACTGCCCTCCCCTGCCAAGGCTGGCTCCACTGACCCTGAGCTGCTATCACGGTCCACTAAGGCATCAACCCTTGCACATCGTCGTCTCCACTTCCTTTAGTACTCGGAGGACATTTAGCAAATCTAAAAGTACAAAATATTTTTAAAGCAGTTACTGAAAACATCCATGTTCAAATTCATTTACAGACTTCAGCACATATTATTGAGCTCTTCCTACAATTACTTAACATTTCAGTCTCTTTCAGGTAATTTACTTTCTGAAAGAAACTCTGAAAAGGCTACATCTGACAGTAATAACTTTTACTGGATCATTAAACCTGATCTACCATGTTCTTGCAGTAGCATGAAATTCAGCCAACATTAACAGATTGGGGACTTGGCGATTTTGCTATCAATTTTCCACCAAGACATTTGGCAAATTCACTAAAACAACACAACTCAAGTGTAGAGACCCCATGGTGGTTTACTGGCTGAGCTCATGTGAGTTTCTTTTGGGGTAAAGTCTAACGTTACACCAACTAACTTTTAGCCTACTAGCTAATTATTGCCAAACTCAAATACTTTATTTTGTGGCACTCAATTCTTTCAGTTCCTCAGTATTCAACAATATCTTCATAGTAATACTAAAATGCTTACCCAGCGTATTTTAATAATTCGTCAACTTTCGCAATACAACAAAGCACCGTCCTCAAGTCCTCCTCGCTTCTTCCTTTTCTTCTTCTTCAGTTTTATGGCAGGTAGCGCCAACGTTAAGGTGCATTATCGCCACCTACTGTATTGGAGTGTGGACCAGAGTTTACCCATTTCATGAGAGAGAGAAGGAAACAGTATTATGTTTCTTGTTTGCAGTTCTTGTCTTCAGTCTGTTTTATACATTTATAAATGTGTATATATAAATAAATGCATTGCAATGTACGGAAAACGGGTGAGATATTTATTTAAATGTAATGCAGTGGCTTCATAATCACTTAACCACACAGGGCACTTTGTGAATATAATTTGACATTAAACAAGATGTAAATACAAACTGTCGTGTTTTTTTAATATAAAGATTTCCAAGCTTTTTTTTTGTTTGTTTGTTTGTTTTGTTTATTTGTATGGGTGCTTGACCAGACGTGTAAAGGACGTCAGTGGACGTCTATCCACAACCTCTTAAAAACTACTTGGGGCACTTAAATTAATTTTTGCAGTATTAACCAAGGTGTAAGCACAACTGATTTTGACATATTTCATAAGGATTTCATAGAGGGTCATGATGGACTATAAATGCACGTGTAAAAGACGTCACCTACTGGACGTCGTCTCACAACTGAATCGCAACAGGGAATATATTGAACTACACGTAGCTAAAAGTCAAAGTGACAATTATACATGCAACCCCAGACAACTATAGACATGTACAAACGTATCTGAATGCATTTTTAGGAAATGTTCTGTGTTACATATTTTTACATAATTGTCTAGTCCTACCGCGACTATTTTTGGCCAGGGACACGACGTCGCCGTCGGACCAATGTTTGCTGGGAAGGCATGTGACATCTTTTACATTATCCAGGGCAGCGTCCTCCTTTAAAACCACTGTTACTTTACTTTATTTATTTATAAGGATAACATACATTAATCAACATTTCTGTAAATGTGCCAATGTTTAGCCAGTCGGCTAATTTTCAATTTGTTGCATCAGTTTGGGGTAAAGGTCATTCTCCTCTTTGACCAGCATTCATCCCAGTCACCGCCTGTTCTTTTTCAGTGGCCTAAAAAGATAAACAAAACATTTGAAAAAGAAAAAAAAGAAAACATTTAATTAAAATCTATCCATTTTCAGATAGAGGTGCATCCACATCAGTAAGGATAGGTAAATAGTCTGTTTTATAATTTCAACCACTTTGTGTGGTTGTTTAATGTCTCTGTCTACCACAGCGCTCTAGAATGCTATAATGGCAGCACTAGTGTGAGGGCATGTAATATTGTTTAAATAAATATATTGCTTTCAGAAAGCTACTTCTTTACTGAAACATTAAAACAGACATGACATTCACATACCTCACAAATTTCCATGTACGTGGAGGGCTGCTCTTTAAAGGGTTAGTTCACCAAAAAATGAAAATGGTCATAATTTACTCTCCCCCATGTTGTTCCAAACCCATACAAACTCTGCTAATTTTTGGAACACAAATAAATATATTTAATATTCTCTTAATTTTGTCTTCCATTGCAAGTCTGGGAGACAAATATTTTATTCTGAACAGACATGTTCGCTATGATATAATTAAAGATTTATTCATATATAAATATTGGAATGGATTACTTCTACAAAAATAAAAAAAATATCTTCATTTGTTCTCTAAAGACAAACGAAAGTCTTAAAGGTTTGGAATGACATGAGGGCACATTTGTACTTACACATACCATTCAGGGAGTTGTTACATATGTGTAGTTACACAAACATTAGAGCTGTAGATACTATGTATCAATGTGTACTTACACTGTGGTTACATACTACTTACACATATAGTTACTACGTGAGTACACAGGTATTAGGGACACAATATAAAATGGGACTACGTAATCAATATGCAGGGTATTGAAATCGCTTTTGAATGAACACTCACAGTTCACTTTCAATTTTCCGATCATGTGCAATCTCCGTAAAGGGAGCACATCTTTCAAGATCAGATATTTGTCAATGAGCTCAGGATCTGTTGAGCAGCAAAATCCTCCACCATCTCTGCTTACTCTCGGCCCATGATCGGTCAACTCTGACTCCTGCAGCTCGTGTTGGATGCAGGGTTGTCAAGTCCTTGTTTTGTTTTGTTTTTTCCCACAGAATTAGGCTACTTTTAAATTGCTGCCATGGGTTAAAGGTTTGAAATGTTGCATAAATTACATTTGATTGAAATGTTTGTATTGAAACATTTTGCATTCTATATATGATAAAACTTTGCTAAATGTTACATTTTGTAAAGGAGGACTTCTGGTAGGAAGCCTTTGAGCTATTGTGCATAACAGTGACCATAAAACATGTATTTTAGTTCTGGAAATTGCATCTGGAATAGGCTAGTTTTGTCACACAGACCTGGCAGCCCTGGCTGTATGAGCAGAGCAGGCACTTTAAATGTAAGTATGTTTTCCAACTGAACTAAATGATTTGTATTTCTATAAAAAAGCTAAACGACAGTAGGGCTGGTGCCATGGTGGGCAAGTAATGTAATCGGTGTACAACCAAACAACTGTTTCTTGGTATGCTCCAAATCTAGTGACTGCGGGATGGCAGGACCCACTCTACATTGTTGTCCGCCCATTCCCTCCAGCAGTAAATGTAAAACTGCCTTCTCCCACGAGATTTGCATTGGGTTCCACAGGCAGGGGCTTCGCTAGTGGTGGAAAAGGGTGACAGTGTGCATGGTGTCCAGAGGTAAATGCTTTCCACCATTTTGAATGACATATTACTGTACATGTAATTTGACAATCAGTTCCAACAATGGAGAGAAACATTTAAACATACAGACTGTAAATAAAACACACTAACAACCAATCAATGCAGAAAGGATTTAAGAGGGCAGATTTAAAGGGATAGTTCACCCAAAAATGAAAATTCTGTCATTAATTACTTGCCTTCATGTCGTTCCAAACCCATAAGACCTCCGTTCATCTTCGAAACACAAAATAAGATATTTTTGATGGAATCTGAGAGCTCTCAGACCCTCCCATAGACAGCAAGGGTCCTTACATGATCAAGGTCCAGAAAAGTACCAAGATGATCGGCAAAGTAGTCCATGTGACATCAGTCTGTCAACTGTAATTTTACAGTTGTGTGTTCAACGTCATCACGCTGAATCGGATCAGCGCTCGCGCCACCACGCACTTGCGGCATGAACTGTCGTGAACGCGCGTCCACAAGAGAAACAGTAGAAAATGTGGAATAAAATCATTATTTTTGTATTTTTTTTTTGTGCAAAAAGTGTTCTCGTGGCTTCGTAAAATTACAGTTGACAGACTGATGTCACATGGACTATTTTGTCGATCATCTCGGTACTTTTCTGGACCTTGATCGTGTAAGGACCCTTGCTGTCTATGGGAGGGTCTGAGAGCTCTCAGATTCCATTAAAAATATCCTAAGTTGTGTTCCGAAGATGAACGGCGGTCTTACGGGTTTGGAACAACATGATGGTGAGTAATTAATGACAGAATTTTCATTTTTGGGTGAACTATCCCTTTAAAGGATGAATAGAGGAAAATAAAGCGGGGTGGAGAGAGGAGGAGAGAGAAGAGACAAAGAAAAAAACATCCCATTGAACCAATTAAGCCAACAAAATAAGAAAGAGTAAATAAGAAATGTAGGTTGTATCCTTACTACATTATTGGTCATTGCAGGCTGGAATTAAAGACAAATCATCATCCCCTTTCTTATTTGAAGTAATCTTCATATCTAGTCGTAGTCCTGCTTAAAATGGAAATGTTGATGCTTGGATACCTGGTTTTGCTTCTCAGTGAGTATCTCTTACATTTCATGTACTAATAATAGACAATATTTACTTTGAAAAATAATGTGTTTCTCAAATGCAAACTAACAAGAGATTTGATCTTGAGTTCTAACTTGCACCAATGGTTAACCATTAAAACATTGTCAACCAGTTATGCTGTTTTCATGATTGTATAGTAAAATAGTGAAATAAAATTCCTTCCTTATGAAAATGTTTTTGACATTGCGATACCCATCCAATTTTCTGCATTTAAAAAAAAAAAAGCCTCCAAAAACTGAAGAGCACCTGCCCAAAGGGTTACCAGGGATTTTGAATTTTTACAAGCCCTGCATAATCTCTTTTTCAAATAAGGTTTTAAGCAAATGATTCCTTTGCATGGGGTGATGGTTAACCTTGAGCACATGTTTGTTTTTAATATTATTATAGAGTCAAATTAAACTAGATGAGAAGAGAATTTATAAAATTATGCGTTGGTCTAATACTATCTGTACACTGATATGTAAATGAAAACCAGACTCTTTACACCCGGACTCTGTTTTAATCATTCTAGGGGACTTTAATAAAGCAAATCTCTCCCGTGAACTCCCAAAATACAGACAGCATGTTCCATGTCCCACCAGAGACAGTAATATATTGGATCACTGTTACACAGCAATAAAGGAGGCATATCACTCTGTCCCACGGGCAGCTTTAGGACTCTCTGATCACTGTTTGGTTCATCTTATACTGACCTACAGGCAGAAACTGAAATCAGCTAAACCTGTATTAAGGACTGTAAAAAGATGGACTAATGAAACAGAGCGGGTTTTACAAACCTGTTTCTACCTGACTGATTGGAGTGTTTTTGAAGCTGCTGCAAACAATCTGGACGAGCTCACAGAAACTGTAACATCTCAAATCAGTTTCTGCGAAGATATGTGCATTCCCACCAGGACTCATCTAATTTATAACAAAGACAAACCATGGTTCACTGCAAAACTCAGACAGCTCCGTCAGGCCAAATAAAATGCTTACATGAATGGAACAGAGTCTTGTATAAACAGGCCAAATACATTCTGGAAAAGGAGATCAGAGTGGAGAAGAGGAATTATTCTGATAAGCTAAGGATCCAATTCTCTTCCAGTGACATGGCTTCAGTGTGGAAAGGTCTGAAAGACATCACCAATTACTAGACACCATTCCCCAGCACTATGGAGAATCAACAACTGGCAGAAAATCTGAATGAGTTCTACTGCAGGTTTGAAAAAACACCATTCACACTTCCTGCAACCCCCATCTCCCCCCTCCTGCACTACAGATCAGTGAAGATGAAGTGTGCCAGGTCTTTAGAAAGAACAAGAGAAGAAAGGCACCAGGCCCAGATGGTGTGACACCAGCCTGTCTGAAATCCTGTGCTGACCAGCTGGCCCCCATCTTAACACAGATCACTGGAGCTGTGTGAAGTCCCTTCTTGCCTCAAACATTCCACCATCATCCCCGTCCCAAAGAAACCCAAGATAAAAGGACCTAATGACTACAGACCTGCGGCTCTAATGTCTGTGGTCATGAAGTCATTTGAAAAACTGGTTTTGGCTTATCTGAAGCGCAACACTGTAACCTTGCTGGATCCTCTGCAGTTTGCCTACAGAGCAAATAGGTCTGTGGATGATGCAGTCAAGATGGGACTGCACTACATCCTGCAACATCTAGACAGACCAGGGACTTATGTGAGGATCCTGTTTGTGGACTTAAGCTCAGCCTTTAACAACCTAGAGCTCAACACGCTCAAGACAGTGGAGATGATCGTGGACTTCAGGAGAAACCCCCCTGCTCTCCCCCCACTCACAGTCATGAACAGCACCATAACTACAGTGGAGTCATTCAGATTCCTGGGCAGCACCATCTCTCAGGACCTGAAGTGGGACATTCACATAGACTCTATTGTCAAAAAGGCCCAGCAGAGGTTGTACTTCCTTTGCCAGCTGAGGAAATTCAACCTGCCACAGGAACTGCTGAAACAGTTCTACTCTGCCATCACTGAATCCATCCTCTGCACTTCAATAACTGTCTGGTTTAGCTCAGCTACCAAATCCGACCTCAGAAGACTACAGAGGGTAGTCCGGACTGCTGAGCGGAATCATTGGTACAACCCTCCCCAGTCTCTAAGAACTGTACTTATCCAGAGTGAGAAAAAGGGCTGGCAAAATCACTCTGGACCCCTCACATCCAGCACACTCCCTCTTTGAACTTCTGCCGTCTGGTCGACGCTACAGAGCTCTGAGCACCAGAATGGGTCTCAGTGTTGCACTGGAGTCAGCCGGCCCAAACTGAAGGCACGATTCGTCAACCAAAAATGCCTGCAGGTCCCCCACCCTCTTGATTGAGGCCAATGCAGTCAGGAGTAGGGTTTTCATAGAAAGAAACTTCAACTCGACTGACTGCAAAGTCAGTGGATGGTGCTCGAGCTGAAGCGATAGTGAGCGCTACCTTATGGGGTAGGTCACCTAGAACCTCTGCGACCCATCCAGGGACCACACATGGAGTTTCCACAAGTCCGGACGCAGGTGCCAGAGGGTGCACCATCTCTGAGAAAGTAGAGGAATCGGCCAGGGAGGGGCTGTCGCGAAGAGCATGAGTTCTGGGAAGCATGAGTTCTGTCTTCCAACAGGACAATGACCCTAAGCACACAGCATAGACAACTCTGTGAATGTCCTTGAGTGACCCAGCCAGAGCCTTGGCTTGAACGCAATCAAATATTTCTGGAGAAACCTGAAAATGAGTGTCTGCCCCCATCCAACCTGACAGAGCTTGAGAGGTGAAGAGGCGAGGAGAAGAATGGCAGATAATTGCCAAATGCTGATGTGCAAAGCTTGACACATCAAACAAAAAAGACTGTAAAGGTGCTTCAGTTAAATATTTAGGGTATGAATACTTAAGCAATGTACTTTTTTCAGTTTTTTTTTTTTTTTTAAATACATTTTTTGTTACGTCCCTTAGGGTGTTACATTTTCTGGACTAGGGGAGAACAGGAAAATAACATTTGGAAAGATGTGTGTATGTATACAAGAGCGCAGGCAGGCAATTAAAGAGAAGGATCTTATCAAAAACTGTTCTCAAGCTGTTTATTGTACAGTGCTCAGTGAAAAGAAGGAAAAAAAAAAGAAATGGGAAGACCGTATTTACAGTATTTACAGGAGACTAAGGCAAATCATATAACAATAACAAAACAAAAAATAAAAGGTGGGAAGGGGGAGCACGAGACATGCCAAATAAAATAAATAAATAAAACAAAATACAGCTAGCTAAGTTTTATAACCTAACCTAACTGCCAAAAGAAAATGTGACCAATGTGCTGTACAATCTCTGAATAAAAACCACAATAATAACTTACAGACAAACAATGACCAACAACAATAAAAGTTATAAAAAAGGCACTATCACTCTGCAGAGCCAAACGATAAATTCAAGTAAATGAACTTTCAATTTTCGTTTAAAATAACCAAATGACGGAGCCAGTCTGAGATGTAGAGGTAGCTTCTTCCAGCGCTTCAGAGCTGCTGCTGCAAATGACCGGTCACCACTTAATTTCAGTCTAGTTCTTGAACTGTCAAGAATCATTTGATTTGCTGATCTGAGAGACCTGAATGGTTTGTATATATGAAGGAGATCCACTAGATAAGATGGGGCCGAATTATGCAATGCTTTATATACAACAATCAATAATTTAAAATCAATTCTGTACAGCACTGGCAACCACTGAAGTGACGCTAAAATCAGTGTTACATGCTGCTTTTTACGAGTACCTGTTAAAAGCCTAGCAGCCGCATTTTGTACCAATTGAAGATGATTTAACAATACTTGGCTAATACCCACATGCAGTGAGTTACAATAATCCAGTCTTACAGAGATAAAAGCATGAATAATCCTTTCAAAATCACTGGAGGACAAAAACGGTTTAACCTTTGCTATAGATCTTAAATCAAAGAAGCAAGATTTGACCACAGAGTTGATCTGTTTGTCAAATTTCAAAGAACTATTAAATTTGACACCAAGGTTTTTCACCACAGATTTACAGAAGGGAGCTAAATTGCCCAAGTCAAAAGAGTTTTGGGTGTCAGGAGCCCCGAACCAGATTATTTCAGTTTTACTTTCATTCAGATTCAGATAATTTTGTGACATCCAAGATTTATCTTCGTGTAAACAACTCAGTAGTGACTCAAAAGAGCTTTTATCCTGTTTCTGCAAAGGAAGTTACACCTGAGTGTCATCTGCGTAACAATGAAAAGATATTCCATGCTTATGAAATAAAGAACCTAAGGGTAACATATATAATGAAAACAGGATAGGACCGAGGATGGATCCTTGTGGAACCCCACTGGAGTAATGTTGACCAAAACGGACAGATAACGTCCTATTAAAAAGAAAGGATTTAAACCACTCAAGTGCCATACTCCGGATACCCACTATCTTTTCTAAACGAGAGACAAGAATATTGTGATCAATGGTATCAAATGCTGCACTGAGATCTAATAAAACTAAAACCACTGAGCTCCCTGAATCAATTGAAATAAAAATATCATTTAAAACTTTCAACAAGGCAGTTTCTGTACTATGACTTGCTTTAAACCCTGACTGAAATTTCTCAAAGATCTAATTTTGAACTAGAAAGGTCTGCAATTCTAGAAAGGACTTTTTCTAGAATTTTGGATAAAAATGGCAATATTGAAATAGGCCTGTAATTAGATAAAACATTTGGATCAAATTTGTTTGTTTGTTTTTTCAAAAGGGGCTAAACAATGGCATACTTAAAATCTGTTGTAACTACTGCTGTTTTGAAGCTTCTATTAATTAAAGTCAGTATACTGGGACCAATAATATCAAAATTGTTCTTAAGTAATCTTGATGGAATATCATGACAACCACTGTTTGTAGGTTTTAACTGCCCAACTACCTCAGCTAGAGAGTTAAGAGAAACTGGTGAAAATTGATCAAACAAGTAATGGGGGAATCATATGAAACAGGTACCAAATGTGACCTAATATTGTCAATTTTCTGCACAAAGAAATTCAGCAAATCTTCACATGTAATGGTGTACAAAACAGGACATGCAGTAATAGGATTTAGCACTGAGTTAATAGTATTGAATAGTATATTAGAATTACTGTGGTATCTTAAAAATAAATCAGCAAAATATTTTCTCTTAGCTGACTTAACTGCATTTTGGTACGTGGATAAAGACTCGTGTAGCATATCATAAGACACCTGTAATTTGTCCTTCTTCCACATTCGCTCTGCTTTCCTAGAAGCACGCCTCAAGCCCTGAGTAACCTCATTTAACCAAGGTTCAAGTTTGGCCTTAATACTCTTTGTCCTCAGTGAGGCAATGGAATTTAAGATAGAGGAATATACAGAATTAAAAATATTTAGTGATGTATTCACATCTAAATGCAAAGATGGGATCTCCAAAGTAAAATTTATATCAGATTCAAGGAAAGCATTCTTAAACTGCTCAATAGTGGTTGCATTTAAATTCTGAACCTGAAGAGTTTGACATAAGGTATTACGAATAACATCAGGGATAGTTACAGTATATGTAATGGGCAAATGATCAGAAAGAGCTAAATCATGAATTTTAACATCCTCAACAGCAAGGCCATAAGTTAATATTAAGTCCAATGTATGTCCATGAACATGAGTAGATCCATAGACATGTTGTGTAAGGTTAAAAGAGTCAATCATGTCCAAAAAATCTTTAGCCAATGCATTGGTGGAACAACAAACATGGACCTTCAAATCTCCCACAATTAAAAAAAGAGCCATATTTTAAACAGATTTCACTTACAAAATCTGATAAATCCTGTATGAAATCCTTATTATATTTAGGAGGCCGATATATAATGGCACAAACAATTGATTGTATAGAGTTTAGCTGAAACAGTTGCAGTTCAAAACTGGTAAACACTCTGGTGTGAAGATGTCGACAATTGAAAGTGTTTTTGTAAATAGTTGCCAGGCCACCTCCGCGACCAGATGCCCGAGGGGAATTCAGGAAAGCACAGTTTGAAGGGAGTAACTCCGAAAACGGTGTTAAGTCACCAGTATTTAGCCAAGTCTCAGTCAGACATAAAATATCCAGGCTCTGAGTGTTAAAAAAGTTGTTTAAAATAAATGTTTTGTTTGCGAGAGATCACACATTAATTAAAGCAAACCTTAGTTCAGTAGAAGCCTCCATTATATCCAAATCACGGCGCAGAGGTCATCAATTTTGCAAAGTCACTCTCCATCTGCGAAGCAAGGGGAGCCGGTGCAGTGGAAATTGACTGTCGAAACCTGGAAGAACAGGTGTAATCCAATGGTATGGCGTCTCCATTGAATGAGAAGTGATGAAATTCTTCTCCTTCATTAGATCAAGAAAGGGGAATATGGTGTACCCAACTGGGATAATAGGCTTGCCATCAACTTTACTAAGAAACGCCTCTTCTGTAACGCAGCATCGAGAGTAGCTTTTGATAGGGAACAACTGCACACTCACTTAAGCATATTTATTAACCAACGTTTCGGCTAGTAGCCTTTTTAAAGTGTGAGTCTTTACTATCACTTTTTTATCCATTTAACACATCCTTGCTGACTAGAAGTATTACTTTAAAAATAAATAAATAAATAAAATACTGATCCCAAACTTTTGACAGAGAAAAGTTTTGCTCAGCAAGAAAAAAATAAAAATAAAAAAAATTAGAGGGAACATTTCCAAAGAGCTGTCCAATGTCAGGGACAAGATTGTAGACCTACTCAAGGCTAGAATGGGCTACAAGACCATCGCCAAGCAGCTTGGAGAGAAGGTGACAACAGTTGGAGCAAAAAATAACAAAATAACTGTCAATCTCCCTCGGACTGGCGCTCCATGCAAGATCTCGCCTTGTGGAGTTTCAATGATCTTAAGAACGGTGAGGAATCAGCCCAGAACTACACAGGAGGAACTTGTCAATGATCTCAAGGCAGCTGGGACCATAGTCACCAAGAAAACAATCGGTAATACACTACTCCGTGAAGGATTGAAATCATGCAATGCCCGCAAGGTCCCCCTGCTCAAGAAAGCATATGTACAGGCCCGTCTGAAGATTGCCAATGATTCAGAGGAGAACAGGGTGAAAGTATTGTGGTCAGATGAGACCAAAATCCAGATCTTTGACATCAACTCAACTCGCCGTGTTTGGAGGAGGAGGAATGCTGCCTATGACCCCAAGAACACCATCCCCTCCGTCAAACATGGAGGTGGAAACATCATGCTTTGGGGGTGTTTTTCTGCTAAGGGGACAGGACAACTGCACCGCATCAAAGGGACAATGTACGGGGCAATGTACCGTCAGGGCCAGGGCATTGAAGCCAGACAGCGCATTGAAAATGGGTCATGGATGGGTATTCCAGCATGACAATAACCAAAAATACACTGCCAAGGCAACAAAGGAGTGGCTCAAGAAGAAGCACATTAAGCTCCTGGAGTGGCCTAGCCAGTCTCCAGACCTTAATCCCGTAGAAAATCTGTGGAGGGAGCTGAAGGTTTGAGTTGCCAAACGTCAGCCTCGAAACCTTAATGACTTGGAGAGTTTTACGAAGCAATGGTGTTGACTGATGAATTTGCACAGTTTGACTTCAAGCAAATTAAAAACACCAGATAGACATGTAAACGTTAAACTTGATTTTCACCAAAGAGGGTCTTAAAAATAAAAGCCACTCCCAGAACACATTGCCAAATTAGAATAAAGTTACATTCTAACCCATATGTAAAATAACATCACCAACATATCAACAATTCTGCCACCAAAGCACAGCTGCTGCAGACATGTTTTAACTACAATTAATCCAAGAATCAAAAAGATGATTTTAGAATAACCTTTATGTAATCACACATAACCATTCATTTGCAACCTTTGGCCACCATTTGGAAATGAGTAAGACTGAAGAAATGGGCCATGGGAAGCTCCGTCTGTCTAGTATCCAACACCATCTTTCTGAACCGCTAAGGATTGGAGGGGCTGATGGTGGAAAAGCCAGAGACCTTCACATCCCTGGGCAATGAGATCGACCACCACCTGTCCTTGACATAAAAGGCCAACGGGTTCTGTAAAAAGTCCAACTCCTCATTAGTCTAGTGTAACAAAGTTCTTACAAGCAATACAGTCAACAGACCAAATTAAACCTTAAAGCTTCAGCATGTAACACGCAGAAAATGCAATCGGACTATGACGTTTATTAACTTTTTCTTTTTTATTCACATCCCAATCTGAGACCCCTAAAACAAACTAAAGATGACCGACAACAAGAATCTTAGTCACAACACATTTTTCTTTACAAATGAGTGCCTTTTGCATCTGAACTGGCCTTATAGACTAATGCTCATCCATGTTTGCATTGATGTCCTTCACGATGAGACTTTTTGCTACAGAAAATTTCACTTGAGCTCATCAAGAGGGCTGACCAGAACGATGACAGATTTAAGAGGGTGGAGTCAAAGGATGAAAAGCGAAAAATACAGATAGGTAGAGAGAGCAGATGGGAGACGAGGTAAAGAAAAAAAATCTTATGGAACCAATTAAGCCAACAAAATAAGAAAGAGTAAACCAAGGCAGGTTGTGTCCTTGCTTGGTCATTGCAGGCTGGAATTAAAGACAAATAATTATTTTCCTTCTTATTTTAAGCGATCTTCGATCCGGTTGTAGTCATGCTTAAAAGTAAGAAGCTGATGCTTGGATACCTGTTTTCACTTCTTGGTGAGTATCTATTTTACTAATAATAGACTATTTTCTTTGAAAAAAACAAAAAAAAAAAGTCGGTAACACTTTCTATGAAGCCCGTATTTATAATACATTATAAAAGGTATTCTTAAGGCATTATAATGAATGCATAATGCATTATAAATAACTTTATAATATGTTGTATCATCTCATGAATATTCATAAGAACAGTTTTAATGTATTATAACAGTTACTTATTTGTGGTTATAGTTTTTAAGAGTATGATGATTTATAACACAATGAACACGATCCATTTGCTTAAATTACAATGGATTATATTTCTCATGGTTATAATGTATTATAAGTCTCATATCTTGCCACGTTACTGATGTCACTTTACTTAAAGAAGACAAAGACCACTTATAAGTAATAATAAAAATAAAAAAAAATTCTCAAACAGTCATAAGATCAGATATCAGATCAGATGAATGTGTAATATGACACATTTGCATATTTTTTTTTTAATAATATCAGTTTTATTATTTTGATGGCACCCTTTAGACAGCTGTTGATAAGTAACTTTGCAACTACATGTCAACTAACAGTCATGAGAGTATTAGTAGTGTGTCTGCTGAATATACTGTATGCTAACACTCCTCAACAGACATACTGAGTATGGGATACTTTGCAAGTATGTGAACATTCTACCTACCCTACCTAATACAATTAGTTATATATATATATATATATATATATATATATATATATATATATAAACATTGCACTCAAGAGATGTAGTAAGGTACTGTGCAGATCTTAAATAAAGTCAAGCTATGATATAGCCCATTATAAATGAAGTAGATTTTATATGATGTTCATTGTGTGTTATAAATAATCATATTCTTAAAAGTTATAACCATAAATACATAAGTACTATAATGTATTATAATTGTTGTTATGATTATTCATGAAATTTTATAACTCATTATAAGGTTTTTTTTTATTTTTTTTTATAATGCATTATGCATTCATTATAATGCCTTAAGAATACACTTATAATGTATTATAAATACGGGCTTCGTAGAAAGTGTTACCAAAAAGTATTTTTCTTAGATGGACAACTAAGAGGTTTGGTCTCGAGTGCTAACCACTTACAATGGTTAAAGTAGCCATTAAAAAATGAACAACTTATGCTGTTACGCTGAGCGATTAAAAGCTTTTATATCACAATGACAGCTCAGTCCATATAATAAAGTCGAACACAATAGATTTTCATTTTATAAAATAAGTGTGCATCTTTTGCCTCTGCCTCTTTTGTTTAATCTGATCATCTCTCTTTCAAATAAGGTTTTAAACAAATGATTCATTTGCATGAGCTGATGGTTAATCTCCAGCATAGGATTGGTTTTACTATTAATATTCAAATTAAAAATTCAAATTAATCTATACAAATGCACTATAAGCTGATTATTTATTTTTGTTTAGAGTATCTGTTTCTAAAAGTATGTATTGGTCTACTAATATTTGTACACTGATATGTAAATGGTAATGTACAGTTGGTTGTTCATCATAAAAAACAAAAAACAACAACAACAAAATCAGGTTTCTGTTGTTATGAATGTTCAAATAAATGATAGAAATATTAGTAGATTAGAAATTTGAAATTTTGTAACTTTGGTGTCCATGTCATGCTTAACTGTGACATTATTCTATACAGCCTATTTAACCATTTTCTGTTCATTTCTGCAACAGGCACCATTGCCATTCACGCCACGACAAATAACATTCAAGGTATTTCAAGTTTCTTTAATCTGTAGCTGAAATGATAAAAAAAAAAGACATGTTCTCTGAAGAAACCAATGCAGTGTGGATTACATATCATTTTCTATTATTAGATTATTAGAATAGATTATTTTCTATTGGAATGCTAAAAATTATAGTGCAGATGAATTATAAAACAGAATAACATGGGTATTTGTATTTATCATTTCCCTTTCTAGAGAATATTGCAATCAAGGGAAAGGCTGTACAGTCATCTACATTTTACTTCCAGGCAAACAGTGCCATTGATGATGTTGATGTTGTATGCACTCACACTAAAACCGAGGCAAACCCATGGTGGAGGCTGGATCTGATGGATCTACAAATCATTCAAGAAGTGATTGTCACTAATAGGATGGACTGCTGCTTTGAGCAAATCAACGGAGCCGAGATTCGCATCGGAAACTCTACGGAGAACAATGGCACCAGCAATCCCGTGTAATGACAAATTTGCATTTACTCATAAAAATGCAACAATTTAAAATGGTTATTTGAGAGTAAAACATGAACAAGTTGTGCAGTATTATGTAAAAGGATTTAAAAAAAGATAAATAAATAAAATGAGACTCTTGCTCCTGTGATATTGCTCAACTTCATGTACTTGTGAAATGATCAATGTTTCATATTCTCTCTCTATCTCTAGATGTGCGGTAATTTCTGGTATCCCAGCAGGTAAATCTGTCTCTTACTCATGCGGTGGAATGCAAGGCCATTACGTGAATGTGGTCATTCCTGGAGATTCAAAGAACCTCTCTCTGTGTGAAGTGCGAGTCTATGGAAACGGTACTTCTTGACATCCAAAAATACAGTATATACATATGTGTGTCGAATATGTCAATTTAATGTGTTAATCTAATTAATTAGTTATGGGAAAAATAACGCATTAAAATTTTTAATGGAATTAACGCACTCACCCCACTCCCGACACAAGAGCTACAGTACATACTTCCAGTGGCATAGATCAAAATCACTGGGGCCCCCCGCGAACCATAAGTCCGGGGGCGAGGGGTTTGGGAAGCAGGACCATTGCTAGTGTAATGAAAGGTGATGAGTGGTGACGTATATAGGGGCCCATGGCTGGGTGGGTGGGGGGGGGCAAGCCTAAAAAGATGCTCAGAACAGTTGATAGGCCACTGCTGTGTGTCATAACGAAAGCTTATCAATTGCACATGTTTTTAAGCCTTTCCAATTTAAAAATTCAAATGAGTTTAAAGCATTCAAGCACAAGATGCAGAAGAACTCAACTCAGAACCGAGCTCTCCTTCGCATCTTACTGCATCTGAATGAACAAAAATGCCTTGCCATTTTAAAATGGGCCGCCAGTCGATTAAAATTTTTAATCTAATTAATTACATGATGTGTTGATTAATTAATTGCAAAATAAATTTGACTGTGAAAATACCAACAAAAGATTATTTAAAGCTATTTTGTGTTGAATGAGAAAGCATCAGGTAGAAATTACAAATTGTAGCTTTAGAAATAAAAAAAATGTATTTGATTCAACATAAAATTTATTACACAAACATTTAAGCTATAACGGCCTAACATAAACTATGTAAGATGAAATAAATTAATTTGAGAAACAACTCAAATTCAAACAAACTCATTTTTTGTTCATACAGTGAAAGTCATTAACCAAAACAGCTTTGTTAACAGTCTTCAAAATAGCTTTTTATGTTCCACAAAAGAAGTGTTTGAAAAGACATGAGGGTGAGTAAATTATGGCAGGTTTTTTTTTTTTTTTTTTTTGGTGAACTAGGCCTATAACTTAAATCTTGTTCTTGTTCTTGTTCTTCTTTTTTTTTCTTTTTTTTCTCTTTTTTTTTGGAATGATACTATAAATAAGAAACTAAATCTGCCAGCATGTGGCGGTAAATGTCTTCATTTGATTCATTCAATTTAGAGGCAATATATTATTTGCAAAATTGAGCAAAAACACATAATATTGTGTTTGAAATATCACACAATATCAACTTCATATTTACTGAACTGTATAAAATTACATTTAAACTCATGACAAAATCAGCACTAGTGTGATATTGCTCTCCCTGCTCGTGTGAAATCGTATGACATGAATATGAGACAAAAACGCATACAGACAGGGTGCGATTTGTGAAAAAAAGCAGAGGGGGGTGCTTTTGAAAAAAACTATTCTCTCTCCATAGGTGGAAGGTAAGCTAAGGCTATAGCCTAAGTAACCTAATGTTAGTGTAATCTGTTAATAACACACATCATAAACCTGTCTTTTTAGCCAAGTATATGGGTGTCATGTCATGAAATGTTTTTAATACGACGGAAACACAGTCTATTAAAACCATTGTAAGTTAGGCCTATTAACTGTAATGATTTTATTTCCACGGTTATTCAAGCAACGAATAAATCATATAGAGAAAGCGAGCAAAGAACACAGTATCAACAGAGCTTTTTGAAACTTCGAATCCATTAAAACATTGAGTCGCAAAATGATTCACTGTTTCGAAGCGCAAATCATTTGATTCAGAACGGGACCTCGACGCGAGATCGCGGGATGTTTATATACCCACCGGGGATGAAAGTAATTCAGCAGAGGCAGGGATGCATAAACCAGAGGGGGGGAAATCCCCCCATCCCCCCTGGCAAATCGTACCCTGCATACAGGTGCATTTTTTGCACGAATATACTGAATTTTAGGACAAAACTGCATTTATGGAGTTGATGCCCTGCATCATATTTGTCAACAGTCAACTATATGTAATGTAGGATGATGTACTGGGGGCGAGGCCAGTGAGTTAACTGTGTTAAAATATTTTAATCATGTAATTTTTTCATGTAATCATGTAACACAAAAGGCGCAGAATGCTTAATTTAGCAACCCACGCTCTGTGTTCTCTGTGCACAACGCATACGCAGAGAGCCACATCTCAGAGACTTTGAACAATGAATTAAGTTACGTCACAATATTGGAAATATTTCTGTTTTAAAACCTTGAAGGCTGATATCAAGAAACGTGTAAACTTTGCACAAGAGTTATGCATCACAATGTCCTACCCTCAGTTAATTCACTTTACAGAAAGTTAAAGTAAAAAAAGTAAAAACTGACGGCGCTTTCGGCATCTGACGCTTCATTAACGGTACATATTCTCTCAGAGATGACAAGAGATGAATCTACTTCAACATATGCTAATAACGGTATATGACTCTCTTAAGTTATTCCCTTAATATTTCTCATGAGCCCGAGTCTCAGTCTCAGACATCACGCCCACGGACCGTTGGCTGAACGTCTGATGAATACGGTACACAAAATTGGAAACACTTCAGGAGTTTCTAAGTTGTCATTGAATTGGTTGAATTACACAGGATTTGTGGGAGACGTGTGTCGTGTTCTTTAACGTTCTGCCTGGAAACAAAGATTTTGTGATGCCAAACCCCCTCATGGAAGAAGAAATCCATCGTGTTTACAACTGTGATGAGGAGTGCCTATCAGGATCAACTAAACCACTGGTCTCAAACTCAATTCCTGGAGGGCCACAGCTCTGCACAGTTTAGCTCCAACCCTAATCAAACACACATGATCCAGCTAATCAAGCTCTTCAGGATCACTAGAAACTTCCAAGCAGGTGTGATTTGGAGCTGGTTGGAGCTAAACTGTGCAGAGCTGCAGGCCCTCCAGGAATTGAGTTTGAGACCAACGAACTAAACGCTGGATTTTCAGTATGTGAAATATTTAAAGTTTGCGGCATAGAATCTTTCAAATATGTCGAAGAGTTTTACACACTGGTCTGTTATTGTGGGGACATTTCCATGTCCCTAACCATGACGCGGCACAAAAATGAAACATGATTGGTTGCTTTAACTGCCAGTCATATGGCCTCTTGGGAGGGCTTTGGCCATTCAAATCGGCCAAGGTTCCCAGACCTTCATGTAGTCTCACGTAGCCAGACCTTCAGACTGACGGCTGAAGGTCTGGGAACTTTGGTCACTTTGAATGGCCAAAGCCCACCCAAGAAGCCATATGACTAACAGGTAAAACAACCAATCACGTTTCGTTTTGTTCCGCGTAATTTTTAGGGGTGTGGAAATGTCGCCACAATAACAGACCAGTGTGTAAACTCTCGGACATATTTTAAAGATTCTATGCCACGAACTTTAAAATTTTCACATACTTTTGAAAATTCAGCATTTAGTTGATCCTGACAAGCGCTCGTCATCCTTTGGAAACATGATAGCTTTCTACTTTCATGAGAGGGTTTGGCGTCATGGCATCTTTGTACCAGGCGGAACGTTAAAGAACGCGACACACACGTCTCCCGGAAATCCTATATAATTAAACCAATCCGATGACGACTTCAAAACTCCTGAAGTGTTTCCAGATAAGTGTACCATATGAATCTGACGTTTAGCCAACGTTCTGTGGGAGTGACGTCTGAGGCTGAGACTAGGCTACATGTGACTATTATGACCCATACATAGTAAAAAAAACAAATAAAAGAGAAATGTATTTCACATTAAACAGTTTGTTTTTGAAATTCAGTGCTTGAAATAAAGGTGCTCTTAATTTTCATGGATGACTGCAGTGTTAATAATTTGGCCTATAATTCATTGTATGAATTAATGAGCCTGGTCTCATGAAAATGCTTATCAATAGCAGAATTTGTTGTATTTTGCATGCTCTTTACATGCAAAAACTGACTTTGGCGTGCATGTCATATGAACGTGTTTGACGTGTGCATATGATACTCACTTTGTTGGTATGCATATGATAAGATCATTGATGGCCCATTCATAAAGAGAGCCATTTATTTCATTCCTGAAAGAATCAGTATTGTGTTATTTAGAGTATCACTTTATTTTTAATTTTTTTTTTTTTTTTAAATCCATATTAATTAAAAAAATCTGAAAATAAAATGTCCATATTAATTTTAAAATAAATAAAGAAATAGAAAGTTCACCAATAAAATAATAAAAAAAAGTTACTTTTTGTAAGGTCTATTGATGCTTTTCTCATTTAACACAATAATGCAATTGTGTGATTAATTAGAAAATAATAATTGCCACATCAAGTAATTAATCAGATTACATTTTTTAATCACTTGACAGCCATAATTTATATATTATATAGTTTATATTTATATAGTTTAGAATAATGAAATCATTCAAATATGCTGATTTGCTGAAACAGTTCTGATTATTATAAATGTTGAAATCAGATGTGCTGCTTCATATTTTATGGAAACAACTTTGTATTCAGTTATATTACATTTGAATGCTGTTTTTACAGCATTTTTGATCAATTAAATGCAGCCTTGATGTCTTTCAAATACATTAGAAGATCTGAACTATTCCAAACTTTTGCTTGGTAGTGTATGCTTGCTTGCTTAAAAGTTTATGCTTACTTGTTTAAAATGTAACCTAACATGAAGCTTTATCACGTTCCAGATGGCGTGAAATTCAGTGGTCATGCTGTTCAGTCTTCTTTACTTGAATACTTTTGGGCTGGTCACGCCATTGATGGAATAAAGTACGCCCCGGGTCCAGCGTCATTTTGTACTCATACAAATTCAGAGACGAATCCATGGTGGAGGCTGGATCTGTTGGATAATTACTATATTAGCACCGTGACCATCACAAACAGAGCCGACTGCTGTCCAGAACGACTCGACGGAGCAGAGATTCGCATTGGAAACTCCCTGGAAAACAACGGCAACAACAATCCCATGTAAGAAAGTTACTCACGTAACCGTAAACATAACGTTTTTAAGAGGTGGCGATTTGATGTGAAGTCATCATTTTACAAAAATGTAAAATAGTTATTAATTGCCATAAGAGCGTGTTGGATAATCTACTGCAGTGTTTTAGTGCCACATAAATAATACAAACAAACAAACAAATAAATAAATAAATAAATAAATATAAGATTAAAGTCATAATATTTTGAGAATAAAGTCAAATCTACAAGAACAGAGTCAAAATTACGAGAATAAAGTTGTAATATTTTGAAAATAAATGTCAAATTATGAGAATAAAATCATTACAATATGAGAATAAAGTGAAAATTAGGAGAATATAAAGTCAGAAATTTGAGATAAATTTTATAGTTACTTTTAATGAAATTGAGACTTTGTGTTATAAGTTCAATTTTATCATGACATACAAACAGGTGGGAAGTAACTAATTACATTTACTTGCGTTACTGTAATTGAGTAGCTTTTTTGTATACTTCTACTTTTTAAAGTATTTTTTTTTTAAATCTGTAATTTTACTTTTACTTAAGTATATTTTGTTTTAAGTATTGTACTTCACTACATTTTAAAACATTAATTACTGAGTAAAAATCAATCAATCAATCGCACCCTCAAAAATACTGCAGTAAATAATGGGCAGGAGAACAAACTGGCGCTAAAATCACAAGAAAGATGGAGATGGACAAGACAGGCGTTAGTGGTGCAGAGCCAGCTGAAAATGAATCCCCGTCATATTCTGCTGAAGTCAAATTCGAAGGACATTAAGTGAACCTCTGGCCATATTTCAGCTCTATCATGCAGTGTAAGCTGTGTTTGCCTAGGGAGATCAAGCGAGCAGTTTATAAAATCTCGACATCAACCCTTCACAAGCATGTAGAGGTAAGGTAAACTTGCATCGTTGCATTGGTGGTTAACACTGGTGTCAAAAGTATTCATATTCATTACTCAGGTAGAAGTATAGATACTAGGGTTTAAAAAGACTTCTGTAGAAGTTGAAGTATCAACTCAAGCTTTTTACTCAAGTAAAAGTATAAAAGTACTGGTTTCAAAACTACTTAAAGTACAAAAGTAAAAGTAATGTAAGGAAAAAATGCCATTAAGGACAAAAGCTTAGGCCGCGCCACAGGGGCCTATTGTGCACTACCCCACCTCCTCAAAAAACATTTTTCTAAAGGCCATAATGACTATAATGTTATATTAAAATGTTAATGTTGAAAAATTTGGGATGCACTAGGCTACCTGTTTCAGCCGCATATATCTCCATTGAAAATGAACACATTTTAGTACAATGCAAATACATTAAAAAACCATATATGTGTACTACTGAGCATTAACATGTTTCATGGAGCGGAAGATATGATGACTAGTTACTTATAAGTATTGTAATGGTGCAAAAAGTCAAACTTCAGAGACATGTCATCAATAACCACTGGTGTCAAAGGGATGTATAAGGGTTGGCTGGTCATCCTGGCTACCAACCTCCTCGCTGGTGCTTGGTTGGGACATTTCGCTCGAGTCTCTGCCACGGACATCTTCGTACTTGGCTACATAAGTCTGCTATGTCCAGTGTTGGGGGTAACGAGTTACAAAGTTAGTATAGCCTACTTATCACAACATTGACAACGCGATTGACAATCGCAAACGCTAATTTATTCAAACATCTCTCTACCGAACTACCTACTGTAGCTTAATTTGCGGAGGACGAAGAGAAAGCACCCATTTGATAAATGAGCCAGTAGTGGAGATATAATAAATTGTAAGGAATAATCTTTTTTGAGTAACGACCCCAACACTGGCTATGTCCTTGCTGGAGAGTGACGTGATTTGTGTCATGTGCAGGTGCGATGGATCGCGTACAAACCAATAGGGTGTCGGGATGGTATGCCTTTATACTTCTCATCCAACCACAATCAAATTCACTCTATCCGGATGGCGCGATTTATCTGGATAGGTTTTTTTTGTTTGTTTGTTTGTTTTTTTGAACGATGACAAGCCAAAATGAAATAGGAGTAACAAGGTTATTTTTAAAATGTAAGCAGTAGAAAGTACAGATAATTGCGTGAAAATGTAAGGAGTAGAAGTAAAAAGTCAGCTGAAAAATAATTACTCCAGTAAAGTATAGATAACCAAAATTTCTACTTAAGTAAGGTAACAAAGTATTTGTACTTCGTTACTTGACACCTCTGGTGGTTAAAATTAAGCTTTGACAGTTTAGCAAGAGGATTTGCACAAATTAGCCAAAAAGACAGTGGTGCAGGACTTAGGGTGTGCGATATCTGCGATAATATCGTAATTGATGTTTTAACGATGTGCGATTTAACACGATCAAGTATTTTGCAAAAAACCAAACACTCCTACAGAGTGCCGTGAAGTCTAGTAGATATGTGCGCATTTAGAGTGCGTTCTTTCACTGGTGATTCAGTCTGTTAACATGCATTTAGAATGATCACGAAATTGAAGATATAGGGACAGAAAATGTATATATTTATAACATTTTATATAGTTTAATATAGTTGTATACAGTATAAATTTTACCTTCAAAAATCAGCATGTTTACATACAGATTTTTTTTTTTTACAACAGTTCATTAAACAAGAAGTTAATTAAGAGACACCATACTGCATTTTTTGTACTATTTTGACAACAAAATTAATTCCAAACACAGCCACCACAGCACAGTTTCGTGTTTTTGAGCAACACTTCTTTCCTGAATGAATCAACTGTTTAAATGATTCAGTCTAATTGCAATGACTCACTTATTAACAGTGACTTGATGCCACCTACTGGTGGTTTTAATTTCACATTTAAAGTGCCCCTATGGATTTTTGAAAATGTGCTTTCATGCAGTGTGTAACACCTCTAAGTGAATAAAAACATCTTACAAAGTTTTAAATCTGAAAGTGCACCGTGTATAAAGTTATTGTCTCTGAAAAGAAAGAGTCGATTCTGAATCATTGAAACGAGTCATTTTTAAAATGACTCCCAAGCCATTTCATGTTGACATCAACATGAAACATTAGCATATTGCCCGCCCACTTGTTGCGCGCGCAGAACTGGGAAAACTTGAATTTCGCGTTGGTCTGAATGAAAATGCAAATTCATTCTTTGCCACTAGGTGCCGCTTTTGGGGCGTTAAAAGCTCACACACACTTCTTTAAATGAAATTGACCAATCACCACAGATTAGCCTCATGTAAAGGAGCGGTTTGGAAAAATGAATCGTTGAGCGAATTGTTTGGGAGTTGTTGAACAAATAAGGTAAAAATAAATGCATACTATAAGAAAATGAAAGTGTTTTTTTTTGACCTTGCATGCATGTCAACCTGTTGTTGTCTTGTATATCAAAACAGTATTTCTTCATTTGTAACTGCAGGTTAAATGTATCCATGTCCTGCATTAAACAGTGTGTAATCTAAATGCCGCTTCAGATAAAGTTTCTGTGTTTCCTCTGCATTGCAACAATGAATTTTGTTGATGATTTAATTTGCTTGGTAACAGCCCAAATGTCTTATTATGCTAAATGACTGATTAAATGTAAAATTTTGGCTCAAAGTATGATGACAACTTTTAGAAAAAATGCCTTTATAAAGTTAAAAATGCCCATAAAAGGTAAAAATCAATTTAAATGTATTAGAAAATATTCATTTCTATCACTGCTGTGAACTGACCTCACAGAATATGAAGAATATCAAAAACTTTAAGAGTCAAGACATCCACGGCAGTCCTTAAGATACCAGCATAATATCACTCTCAGCAAAATATTGTCTAATTATCGTTATCGATAAAACCACAGACAATCTTTTTTGTCAATATCGCACACACCTAGCAGGACTTATAATGTTGGTTGGCACCATGGTCATAAAAGAACGGGAGCTTGCGGCAAAAATGTCACTCAATATTTATGATTAGGTGCAAAAAGAGTCCCTGCACAATTAAGCAAGAACTATTACATGACTGGTCACGATTTAAGTGTAATGTGAAATGAATGAAAAGTGTTACATTTTAGAGTAGATCTGCTCATGTTGCATCAGATGTCTTTATACTCGCATTTTGCAGCATTGAGCATTATAACCACTGACACACCTTTCTGTTAAGTTTATGAACGCGATGTCCAATCGGAGGTATTTTCATTCATCACCGCAGAGATCGTCGGGCTTGTTCAAGTGTGTGCTCTCACTGATTGAATTCTGCATTTGCGAATTCTGTTATAATCATAAACAACAAAGTGCAAAATAAATGTAAGCGATTGATTTGCTTCAGTGATTATGGGAGTTTTTGCAAAAGTGAATAGCTCACATTAGGCTGAAGTCATGGACTGCTTTAGCCCCTTGCTCTCTTTCTTTGTATAATTTATAATAATATTTGTTTTGTTTTTTATGCTACTGAAATAACCAATGTTACCAAAGTCTTGATTTTCTAACCCTTCAAAAGCAACTAAAATTTCCTAAACGCTCTTGTTTTGTCGGTATCCAGAATATAACTTGCTTTTTCTGCCTACTTGGTTGGATGGTCTGCTTTAAAATCTCACATACCTCCCTAAATGTTTTAAATGTCATGTGTCGACATGTTTTTGGTTATTGCAGTTTAACTTGTAAAGGTGTTGCTTTAATTAAAAACAACTAGTTTGAGATTTATACGCCTATCCCATTGTTGCCCCCTTCAGCTGTTAAAATGTAACTAAGTAACTTTTACTCTGAATTTTACTCTGAGCTACTTTTTACTTTTACTTGAGTAGATTTTTAGACTGGTACTTTTACTTGAGTAGAATATTTTGGTACTCTTTCCACCTCTGCATACAAACAATAAAACAATTTTGTCCGCTTTACTTCTAGTTAAAGCAGGAAATAAACAGAAATGAACATTAGAAGGCAGTACAGCTTAATGAAATGAATGTTTCCTGTATTCGAAAAGATGATTGATTCTCAAGCCGCTTGAACTGAGGCCAATACGATCTGTCAAGGCAGATTAAAAAGTGTGAAAAACACATTATTGTAACACATACTGTTTGTATTTCACAGTAAAATTGACAGAATTGGAAAGTTAAGACTTTATACAGTTTTATATTAGAAGTAATGGAGCTTATTGCTATTATTGGGTGTCTGGTGCACCACAAGTAATGAATGGAACTGAAGATATTAAATATTTCTAAGCATACTGTCGCTCCCAGTAACATGAGACATGGTATGATTACTGCTAATAATCTCACATAAACGTTCAAATCAGTCTCTAGACCACCGGGATTTCTCACAATGCTTTGCTGTCAAAATATTCTAACTTTAATATCGTAATTGGAATGACTTTACTCTCACTATTTTGACTTAATTCTCAAAAATTACAACTTCATTCTTGTATTGCTACGACTATATTTACCTAATTCTCAAAATATCATTATTATTATTATTATTATGTGGCAAAAAAATAATTAGAATTGTCTGATGCAAGTATAATATTAAAAACAAACTCAAAATATACGGAAGCGATGGGGAGATTTTTTTTTTCTGTCTGAGATTTTAAAAGTATTCATCTATAAATATATACACATTACAAGCAAAAAACTATTTGAACATAAAAAAGACATAGATTGTGTTCTTGCTTGATGCAACTTTAAATTTAGCAATTTAAAACTCTTGTTTTGCTATTTCAAATTATTGTGAAATATTTAATTATATACAAATACATAAGTAATCTGAGATAATTATGTAATTTGCAATGCCTTATGGGAGCGGGTAGACACTGTTGTGCTTTTGCATTTATTTTTGTTTCCATTGCTTAACAATGGAGATCCAGTTTTATGTTATGATTATGTTTTATATATATATATATATATATACACACACACACACATACATATACAGTCGTGGTCAGAATTACTGGCACCCTTGGTAAATGTGATCAAAGAAGGTTGTGAAAATTAATCTGCATTGTTAATCCTTTTGATCTTTTATTTTAAATATTCACAAAAATCTAGCCTGTCATTGATAGTACAAATTTAAAATGGGAGGAAATATCATTATAAAATAAATGTTTTTCTCTAACACACATTGGCCACAATTAACGGCACTCTTTTATTCAGTACTTTTTGAAACCTCCATTTGCCAGTTTAACAGCTCTAAATGTGTTCCTATAATGCCTGATGAGGTTAGAGAACACCTGACAAGAGATCAGAGACCATTCCTTCATCCAGAATCACTCCAGATCCTTCAGATTCACAGCTCCATGACGGTGCTTCTTCTCTGCAGGTCACCTCACTCATTTTCTACAGGGTTCAGGTCAGAGGACTAGAATGGCCATAGCAGAAGCTTGGTTTTGTGCTCAGTGACCCATTTTTGTGTTGTTTTTGAGGTTTGTGTTTGGATT
>JAFVLL020033359.1:0-22793 GCA_021397915.2 Tor tambroides | reverse complement strand
TGCGACAAGGATAAATCTAGTTGCGGTGAGATGAGTTGTGCAGTTCTGTCCAGTGCATCAAACGGCCCTTTTTTTAAGATCCTGGGCTTGACAAATATAATAGTCAAGTGTTTTTTTTAATACATCAATACTGAACCAAAATATTAGCATTGAATACTTGATATTTACAATGGATACAGAAATATTTGGCAACAAGTTTTCTGCATAGCTGTGTCCTTATTTATTTGGTCAATTTATTTGCTTATTTGGTTCATGCATACTGTATATATATCAGAAGCACTAGTTGACCAACAAATTTGCATGATTATATACCATTAAAAGTGTTTAATCTCCTAAAATAGACTAAGAATATGTTTAATTTTGCATTAATAAATTATGATTTCATATTATATATATATATATATATATATATATATATACATAGAATTTCATTAAATGTCCATTTATTTACATATTCGGACCATGCATACTGTAAATATCAGAATCATTATTTGACCAACAATTTTGCATGATTGTATATTGTTGCAAGCTCAATATGCAAAATATAATTCTTATGCATTTTTTAATAATGAAAAAACTTTTTAAACTAATAAAATATTATATTGTATTATCATCATCATCATCATTATTATATGCATATAATATTTATTAAGTGTAATATATAACTCTCATTATATATAACATTATGTATTATATATTACATAAAATAAATATTATTATATTATATTATTGTTATGTAGGTTTTATTAGCTGAAAATATTATAAAATAAAAGTATTATTATTGTTATTGTTGTTGTTGTTTATAATAATTAAATTATTCATCAATTTTATAATCTACAAAGATCATTTACAGAATAATGGCATTATAACAAAACAGTCCCTAATTTTACTTCCACTTAAAAAAAAGCCATTGGAAACAACAAACAATATATTATTCATTTTTCAAATATGTGTAACTATTTCCAGCGTGCAGGAGGTGTAAATTTAGACACACTCAGACACTTTCATTCTATTCTATCATTCATCTGAGGAGCCACAGAGGAAGAGAGCTCATTTCTCTCAACACCACGCAGGAAGTCCCGGCCGCTCTGACGTCAATCAGGGAGGCTCTCCTCTCCGATTGGCTGCTTCTTACTCCCCTGAGTAAGATGCCAGTGGGACAGGAAGTTGGTGTAGGTGGAGTGAAGTTGCCCAAAGCTCACAGGTTCGACACAGAGCTAAAAGCACTCAAGGCCAACAAACGTGCCCATGTGCCTGAGTCCACATCCTCCCTGGAAACGTTACCTTTCTCAGCCACTTCCTCTTTTTTACATGCCATTAACATTTTCAGTGGGAAAAAGTAAAAAAAAAAAAAAACTTTCAAACTACCAACCTTTTGAGAATGTTAGCCATTCATACCCTTTACAATGCCCTATAATGTATTAAAGGCATTAAAAACAAATCATACTGGCACCAACATTTTGAACAGTAGTGTAACAGTAGTGAGTTAGCCTAACAAAAATCATTTGTTTGAAAAGTAATAGTCTCCTTAACAAAATGTGCACTTTAAAATATTTGCCTGAACTGCAAATGTCCATGCTGATGTTTAATATTTAAGAATTAGGAATGCATTTAAATCTCGAACTCTGTGTGTATGAGCAATAATAATAAAGATTCTTGCTTTAGCCAAGACTACTAATAATCTATATGTTAATTATGATTTTCATTCAACTAGGCTGGTGCATGTGGCAGCAAATGTGACTCCATCTCTTCATACAGAAACAGAGTTAAAGGTCAGACATTCAGCTGACAGTGTCTCTGTCACACACACACACACACACACGCACACATACTGCCCTGACTGTGATGCGTCAGGGGTCGCTGGTTCTATTACTAAGGGTACATGAGGGGACGACACTGAGGAGGATGAGGATATGAGCCAAAGATGCTTCAATTCCCCTGTCTCTTGCTCTTTTACTCTCTCTCCCTCTCCCATAGACCCTCAGGCTATGATCACCCTCTCCATCCCCTTCCCATCACTGCCAACACAGCCATCTACGTCACTGCTGTGTGTGTGTGTGTGTGTGTGTGTGTGTGGTGGGCGAGGGGTTGCAGAGAGGCATGTTGGTCCGTCAGCTCTGCTGGTGTCCCGGGGCTCGCACCAGGTGTTCACACTTGTGCTAATGAAAGGGAAACGAGCAGGCGAGACGCAGGGAGAGCAGCCAAACTGAATGAGCTCCGGCTCTGCTTCAGCATTAACATCTCTATTAAACTCTAGCCAACATCTGCTACCGCTGAACAGGCAAACACCGTTCACTTACTCACTCTGCCGTGAGCGATCTGCCGACTGTTTGTCTCTATCTTGACTGAAAGGCAACCCAATAGTCATTTGTCACTTTTGCCTGGAAGTAAGATACGTAAGCATGAAAGCATGAACACTTTGCATGAATGCATTGCCTCTTATGTTACCTAGTATGTGCTAAATTTGTTAGAAATTTTGAAAATACAGTTCTCCATTCCTTGTGAAAAAAGAAGTGTGCTTATTTGTATTTAATGTGCACTTTTAGTGTACTTCAAATCTTAAGTGTACATTTCTTTTAAAAAACTGTACCTGCCAATATTACAATATTAATGTAATAAAAGGCCACTTAAGTGTACTTAAAAAGAGTACACTTTCATGACTATCCTTGTAATTGACAAACATTTTAAAAAGTTCACTTTGTAAAAAATGTTACATTTTAAATTACTTAATGTACATTTTACATATTTTTGTCATGTTTTTAATAAGGACACTTATTTTGATGTATTTTGACTAACATACAAATTTATAGTCAAGTACTTTACATGTTTTGTAGTATGTTAGTCAAAATACAAGTAACATACTTCAACACATGTAAAATACTTGACTATAATTTTAACTGTAGCATGTTATTCAGTATTAAATTTTATTTGAAATGTATAGCCTACTAAATTGAAACCAGTTGGGTGTACTGCATTACTAAGTAATTAGTTTCTGTAATTTAATTACTTTTTCATTGAAAAAAGTAAAGTAAGTGATTACACTTAATTTTTTTCTGTAATTTTTATCTGTATTACTTCTGTTGTAATTGCATTAAATACTGTGTAACTATTCAATAGTTTATTTAACATCTAATGTTAAAATGTAGTGTAATTTTTTTATATTTTTTATTATTATTATTTAAATAACATTTTTGAATAAGGTTACTAAATTTTTAGTAACCTACTCCCTTTAAATACTTTGGTCAGTTCAAGAATAATTTATGCAAATTTATTTTATTTATATGAAAGGTTTAAAAGAGTATTTTCGTGTCTATCCTTGTATTGTTCAGCTGGATGAGGTTAATATGGGTTTTAGAAAGTAATTAGTAATAAATAATGCCATACTTTTTAGAGAGAGTAATTAGTACCTTATTCTAATAACAATGCTGAAGATGTAATTAGCAGCAAGTAATTAATTACTTATTTAGATCAATTTGCCCAATAATGATTGCAATGTCATTACAAATGTTTAATTGCAAATATTTTTAAATAAATGACATATAAGTTTCATTAGAAATGGCATTACATGTTGTTGTTGTTGTTATATTTGTAGTACCAAAAATGTAACCATATTTTAAAGACAATAGAAGTAATTATGAAATTACATTAAAAACGTAAAAAAATAAAAATAAAAAGACTCTAAATTTCAACTAATTGCATTTCATATAAATTATAACTATAATACATTTTCAATTTTGTGTGTGAAAACATTAAATTTAGTTTGCACTTAACTATATTCTTCTTAAATATATTATTTCTGTTATACTGTAAAGACACTGTCTTTTTAAAAATATACTAAAGCGTACTTCAGTGGCTTATGGGATAGCGTAATCAACTGATTGCACACTTCAAAATCTAATGCAGTGCATCATATGTCTCATGAATATTGAGTGATCCAACTCATTTTTGCATACTGTGTTGCAGGAAAGTGTGCATATTCAGATGCAAGATTAGTGCCCTTATTAGGACAGTTTTCATCACCTAAACAGTTGAGTATGTGTGTGCAAGCGAGAGCGAGAGAGACAGAGAAAGATGAAGGAAGAGTGCATCCCAGACTGGGACTTCATCCATCATTGGAATCAGCATGTGCTGTAATTACTGTGTCAAATAGATGGGAAGATGCCTTTGAGGAGGATGGCGGCTGTGTGTGTGTGTGCGTACGCTTGTGCATCTCCCTCCTGATCATTTTCCTCTCCCGAGTCACTTCGTCCTGCACTGTCATCTGTCATGCCTACATATGCTGTCACCGAGTGCTGGCAGCTCTGGCCAATCCCTCCACTGCAGAAACAGCGGGATTTCATATGCGCTGAAGATTATATATCACACCAGTCGATGAGAAGGCTATACATTAGGGAAGACTGATGCGACTAGGTAGGGACAGCTATTCCACAACACAGCTGTAACCTTTTATCAGCACAAAATATTGTCAGTGCTCACAGCGCTGGCCTGAGATCAGAAGCTGGAAGGTGTTCATTTACGTTAAAGTGTTAGTCGAAGCTGTAGCCTAGCGGATAGCAAGCAGGTTTTAGGCACACTGAGCCGAGGAGCTTGTGCAGGACACATGCAATTTGCTTTATTTTGGACTCTTTTCCTTAAAATTTTAATTATCACAAAATTAGCATAGTAACGTTAAAATTACATTAGCAGCCATCTAGAACACCCTAGCAACAGCACAACAGTGTCTACTTTGGTTACCACTCAGCAACCACCTAGAACACCAGTATAACATCATAGCCATGCACTAAAACAACATTGTCAACCATCTAAAACACCCTAGCAACAGCATAGCAACATGTTAAAACAACGTTAGCAACCATCTAGAACGCCCTAGCAACATGTTAAAACTAGATTAGCAACCATCTAAAACACCCAAGCGACAGCATAGTAAGTATGTTAAAACAACATTAGCAACCATCTAGAACACCCTAGCAACAGCATAGCAACATGTTAAAACTAGATTAGCAGCCATTTAAAACACCCTAGCGACAACATAGCAACATGTTAAAACAACATTAGCAACCATCTAGAACACCCTAGCAACTGCATAGCAATGCACTAAAACTACATGAGCAACCATCTAGAGCACCCTAGTGACAGCATAGAAACATATTAAAACAAGATTAGGAACCACTTAACAATAATCTAAAAAAAAACCTAGCAACTGCATAGCAATGCACTAAAACTACATTAGCAACCATCTAAAACACCCTAGCAACAGCATAACAGCATGTTAAAACTAGATTAGCAACCACTTAATAATCTAGAAAACCCTAGCAGCTGTGTAGCAATGTGATAAAACCACATAAGCAATGAGAGCACCCTAGCAACAGCTTAGCAACATATTAAAACTAGATTAGTAACCACTTAACAAAATTGTAGAACACCCTATAGCGATAGCATACCAATGTGTTAAATTTACATTAAATTTGTCTGAACGCCCTAGCGACAACATAGCAACATGCTAAAACAACATTAGCAGCCATCTAAATCACCATAGCAACAGCAGAGCAATGTGGTAAAACTAGATAAGCAACCACTTAACAATAATCTAGAAAACCCTAGCAAATGCATAGCAATGTGATAAATCTACTTTGGTTACCACTCAGCAACCACCTAAAATACCATTGCAACAGCATAGCAACATGCTAAAACAACATTAAAAACCATGTAAGACCCCCTAGCAACAGCAGAGCATTCGTGGTAAAACTAGATTAGCAACAACTTAACAATTTAGAACACCCTAGCAACTGCATAGCAATGCACTAAACTACATTAGCAACCATCTAGTGCACCCTAGTGACAGCATATCAACATGTTAAAACTACATTACATCAGTCTAGAATATATTAGCGACAGCATAGCAACATGTAAAAAATAGATTAGCAGCCACGTAACGATAATCTAGAAAACCCTAGTGGCAGCATAGAAACATGTTAACAACATTGGCAACCATCTAGAACACCCTAGTGACAGCATAGAAACAGGTTAAAACTAGCAACCACTTAACGACAATCTAGATCACCCTAGTGACAGTATAGCAACATGTTAAAACTACATCAGCAACCATCTAGAACACACAAGCAACAGCATAGCAGCATGAAAAAATAGATTAACAACCACTTAACAATAATCTAACGGCAGCATAGCAACATGTTAAAATGACATTACATCAATCTAGAACACCCTAACGACAGCATAGCAACATGGTAACAACGTTAGCAACCATCTAAAACACCCGAGGAACAGCATAGCAACATGTAAAAACTAGATTAGCAACCACTTAACAATAATCTAGAATACCCTAGCAACTGCATAGCAACATGTTAACAACATTAGCAATCATCTAGAACACCCTAGCAACAGCATAGCAACATGTTAAACTGACATTACGTCAATCTAGATCACCCTAGTGACAGTATAGCAACATGTTAAAACAACATTAGCAACCAGCTAAAACACCCTAGTGACAGCATAGCAACGTGTTAAAACGAACAACCACTTAACAACAATCTAGAATAGCAACAACAAATAAATCTGCAAAAACAACATTAGCAACCATCTAGAACACCCTAGTGATGATAGCAGAGCAATGTGTTAAAACTAGATTAGCAACCACTTAACATTCTAGAACGTGTTGAAACTACATAGCAACCATCTGGAACACCTTAGCAACCGCATAACAATGCACTAATGATTTTTACCCAGAACACCCTAGCATAGCAACAGCATAGCAACATACTTAAATCTATTTGGAGCATCTATATAGCGACTTCCGCAAAACGTTTTCTTTTAAGAAAATGTAAAAATCTAGTTTCTTAAATTTTCAAAGGAACTACTATTGATGCTAAATATTCAATACAAATGCTTTTCTCTTTCTCAGATTTTACAATCAATCGTGTGTTTGTTTATGAAAGAACTGATCCGCATTGAGGTAGTTGTGGTGTGTTTGTTGTGAGAGTGTCGAGTGTGTAGCAGCAGTCATGACAGTGGCAGTAGAGTGAATCTGAGAGCTCATGTTGATGGAGTGTATAAAGCAGTGATGTGTGTGAGACATGTTTCTCCTCCCCTCACAGAGAATCCCGGGGCCATATGGCTCAGCTGGAGCTACCAGGAGTGCCCGGGCAAAACCATGAGGTGGAAACGGTTTGCTCGCCCGACTGATTCAGCGAGCTATCAAAGAACCCCCTCCTCCACCCCCTCATTCCGCCAGCCAAGGTACTCGCCTGGACTGTGTGACAGAAAAAACTGGTAAAAGCATTTGACCCGGCGTTGGCCACTGTATCCTCCATCCGGATGAGACCGTCTCGTAAAAACACAGCAAAGCATGGTGAGCCATGGGGAGAGAGGGAGTGCTAGGGTTTGTGTGTTTCATGAGGAAGAAGTTAACAATTGTGTCAATGTAATCAAATGTGAGGTATGTAAATGCTTGTGAGGATCAATACATCTTTGGCTGGCTATGAGAGGTGTCAGATGAGGCTTGTTTTAAAGATCATAAGGTTGTGTCCCTGGAGAAATCAGTGATAGGAATGGATAGAGAAGAGAGGAAACTGTTTGGAGTAGTATCGTATGTACTGTGTATGTGTGTGTAGTATGTATGCCAGTATGCCAGTATTGTGACATACACACTACTATTTAAAAGTTTTGGGTCTGTAAGATTACCTATTTATTTACTTATTGGTTGTTTGATTGAAAGAATACTTTGAAAGAAATTAATAGTTTTATTCAGCAAGGATGCAAGAAATTGATCAAAAGTGGCAGTAAAGACATTTATAATGTTACAAATTCAAATAAATGCTGTTCTTTTGAACTTTCTATTAATCAAAAAAACCTGGAAAAAAGTAACACGGTTTTCACAATATATATATATATATATATGGTGCTGAAAATCCAGCCTTACCATCACACTAATAAATTATAATTGTTTAATATATTCAAATAGAAAGCTTATTCAAAATTATATTAATATTTTTCAATTTTAGTTTTACTGTATTTCTCATCAAATAAATGCAGCAAAAAATCACTAAAAACATTAACATCTTTTTATTAAAATTCATCACTTTTAGGTAAAAAAATAAATAAATAAGTAAAAACTGCAATTGCAACTTTAGCCTTCAATTTATCGATCAATAGGTTAAAAAGTAAACCATCACAAACCGTTCATCTTGCATATATGCACACTTTGAAAATCCATCAAACAGTATGCAAATAATTTGGCACTATTTTCATTATACTGTACTGATTTGAAATGCACTAGTTGTAATCTTGCAAACGGTTCAACATGGATAGTGCACAAATTGTAAAACCCTTGTGTTTGTTTAGTGCATTTGTAGCAATCAGCTACTGCGACAACATCAAGAAGTCCCTTAGTCCACTAATAATTGTTCATCTCATTGATGGGATTGTAAACTGGAAATCAGGTTTCAGTGGTTGTTTTATTGGTACTAGCTGCTCACATCTGGTTATTAGCTAGTTCACCAGCCACAGTGGCTTGTTTGTTGCAAGTCTAACATGGTCTGCTAGCTTGGACCAGCCAATGGCAATCATAGACCAGCTTGAAAAATAGCTCCAGTAATTTTGTCTTTGAAATAACTGTTTTTTTTTCTCTCCTAGACAGTTTGTAATCTTCCATCCACGAAAACATACACATACTTTCCCAATCTCGTGCGGTCACATTTAGGTGAGTTACACTAACAGGTTTTGTGCTTTCAGTGCTGTCGCAGCCTCAGGTTTATTAGGAAGTGGCAGCTCTCATGGGCTATTAGGAGTGTGTAACATTTGGTGCCATATGCTAGCTGAGTGTTCAGGAACAGAAAACGAGCCGCTGTGTGGCTAAATGTAACGAACATTTTGGCAGTTAATTACCATGGTGACATCTATGACCAAGACTGGACGACAGACGCCAAAGACAAAGAGACGAGACGAGCCCTCGTGAGACCAATAAAGAGAAGGTAAAACGTTCATATAATGTTTGCATTTTGGTTCAAATTTACCATATGTTGTTGCTGCAAATATTTAAATCCATTCCTTCCTAAGCTCTTCCCATCTAAATTACTGCCATGTATGAAGGATTCAACAATTCTGAATTGCATCACAGTGCCAATTCTGCTCAGGTAATTGGTTTGCGTGCTCAGCTTCCGAACTCGAACTATACGCTGATACTTCGCCCAGAATCACGCCTCAGGTCAGATCTTTATTACAAGAGTGGAATGAAACACCTTTCTTCCCTTCCTCCATTGCGGATATATAAAGCACACGTGTCGTCCAGAGAGCCGGAGGGTTATTTTAAGCAGTCTCTGGCTGAGTGGCGTGCGTCGGGTAATCAGCATGCAGGGAGAGGTAATTTAAAGATGTCTCGTCGCTGACAAGAATTAAATTGTATTTTGATTTTCTCATTAGCCTAATCTCAAGTGGGCCTCGTTATTGTGTAATTTTCCGGCGTTGACACGACATCTTGTTTTGGGAGCTGACAGCCTTATGCTGTCGGGGAAGCAGAGGGGGTATCAAGCGTGAGCTTGGAGGACACTGATTGGTCCCCTCCCCCGGAGTCGATATGAGTGGGGATGTTATATATCGACACCTGGGGCGTGGCTGGGGAGGGGGGACGTGACTGGCATGGGCCTCTCAGATGCATCTTTCAATGTCACTTTGTTTTTGAGATGCCATCACTTTTACAACAGAGTAAATTAGCTTTTCAGGGTCCTGGCGTTTCTCTCTAGGAGGCTGTCGGATCTTCCGTCATTCCACTCGCTCTGACACCGGCTTCATATCGCAGCGCCGCTGGTCCCCCGTGCGTCCGCTGAATCAGATAAGACTGGCGACCTCTAACGAAGCACGTCCCTCCATGAACACCCACTGACACTTCGAACGCTTCAGATGCGCTTGATAGTTTTCGCCTAATGCTGAAAATCTGGCACGTTTTTTAATGGGAAGCCGTGTCGAAGTCCTCCGGGGCCAATCTGTTTGTTTAGGCCCTGATATACTTGTGGCAGTGTTCTTTTTTGTTCTTCGCTTAGGGATAAAAAGTAGTTTGAAAAACCAGCAGTATACTGTTAAAGGGATAGTTCACTCAATAGTTCACCCTCACGTCGTTCCAAACCCGTAAGACCTTCGTTCCTCTTTCGGATGTTTTTGATAAAATCCGAGAGCTTTCTGACCCTCCATAGACAGTAATGTAACTGAAATGTTCCCAGGCCCAGAAATGTAGTAAAGGTCATTGTTTAAATAGTCCATGTGACATCTGTGGTTCAACCATAATGTTACGAAGCTACGAGAATACTTTTTGTGCACAAAGAAAACAAAAATAATGACTTTATTCAACAATTCTTCTCTGCATCACCGTCCGCCGGCATTATCATGAGTAACATGCGCTGCGCTGCAAATATCAAACCTTTGCTCTTCCAGTATTTCTATATTTGGTAATGATATAGTATAACAAGAAATTTATAAGCAATTTTTAGTTGCACTTTATTTTACAGTACGTGAACTTACATGTACTTACAGTGTACTTATAGTGTACCTACCTAAGAAATTACTGGTAATATAAGGTAACTACATGGGGTAGGTTCAGGGTTAGTACCTAGTTATTACCTAGTAATTGTAATTACTATAATAAGTACATAGTATGTACATGAATAACAGGACTGTAAAATAAAATGCTACCCATTTTTTTTACAGGCTGGTCAGTTTTGACCAAGAACTCTACAAGTATAATATTGGGATCCCCAAAAATTATCAAAAATATTATTTTCTGGAAAAAGAAATTCCTCTCTAGGTCAAAATACCATAATACAATATTAGGGTTAAATTGGCTAGTTTGCATTTTCATCTGGATTGCAAGATTTAAGATGTCCCCCTTCTCATTGAATCTCCACTGTAAACTTCTGGTGAGGTCACAGCCTCCTATTAAATGGAAGAAGATAAGAAGGTAACATCTCAGTCGAGCACTGAAGCTGTTAAAAAGAGTAATAAAGGGTGCATTGCACACAGTTTATTGATACATTTTGAAAAATATTATCTAGACTTTTAGTTCTATTATCTATTTCGGCATTTCTGCTGAAATCTTAGTGTATCTATTGCATAGTTTCACCCAGCATTCTCTCTGATGCGTTTTTATTGGCTGTCACATTTTTGACAGCAGAGATAAATCATCTTCCATAATATCTTGGATTCTCTCCCTGGTTTTGCTTTCTGTTGCCAGTCTTTAGCAAGCCAAATGTGAACAATATGACCCCAGCTCAGCTCCCTACACCTGTTGTGCTGAATCCTGTGCTGAGACAGGTATAATGGGCTTCATTTCAAAGCAGAGACACAAGCATTTAAAGGTATCTTAAGCACCAAACTCTAAAAGGTAGGCTGGAATATTATGCTTTTGTCCAAAAGTTTGGAGTCAGTGAGATTTGTATTATTCTTTGAAATAAGTAATAATAATAATTATTATTATTATTATTATTATTATTATTATTATTATTATTATTATTATTATTTCAATATTTGGTAATAATATAGCTTAACAGGAAATTTATAAGCAATTTTTTTATAGGCTTGTTATTTTTGACCAAGAACACTAAAAGTATAAAATGGTGGGATCCCCAAAAAGTACAAGTTTAGAGTCAGTAAGATTTTTATTATTTTTATTTTTTGAAAGAAATTAGTAGTAGTAGTAATAGTAGTAGCAGCAGTATAAGGTTGCATTAAATTGATCAAAAGTGACAGTAAAGACATATATAATGTTACAATGATTTATCATGAGTGTTAAGATTTATATTTCAAATAAATTCTAAAAATATTAAGCAGCACAACCATTTTCAACAATTATAATAATAAGTAATGTTTCTTGAGACAAAATCAATGCTGGAGTAATGGCTGCTGAATATTCAGCTTTACAATCACAGTAATTAGATCCGTTTAAAAAACATATCAAATAGAAAAGAGTTGTTTTTAATTGTAATAATATTTTATTTCACAATAATTATCTTTTTACTGTATTTTTAATCAAAGAAATGCAGCCTTGGTGAGCATAAGTACCTTCCAAAAAAAAAAAAGCATTAAAATATCCTAACGACCACACATGTCGACATTTCATAAATATTTAACTAATTAAAAATGTATTGTTTTACCCAGTATTTGCATTGTGCAATTTATTACAGTGTTTACCAGAGTAATACATTGTTTGCTTAGTAATATTCCAAAATATAACTCTATTGGAAATATAAATAATAATGACTCTTCTATTTACTTCGACTACACTCAGAAAAGAATCTATACTAGAAGCTAAATCTTCATCCAGCACATTTTTTTAGAGATTCGAACCTGATGTTTTGACCCTTTATGTGTTTTTCCTGTTTGATAATAATCTGGTACCTTGAAAGTGTATGCTAGTGTATTACATAAGAGCCGCGCAGCAAGTCTTTGTCTCATTCACAGGAAACATTGACTTTGAACACTTTACGGTTATTGTGTTGCGGTGACTCTGATAGGCTTTTATAATTCGGAGAGGTACTCTTGAGGTCTATTAGCACCAGTCAGTATTACGTAAAAGCCCGAACCAAACAAAGGCTCATCAATAAAACAATACCGCTACATAAACAATGGAAGGGCTTCAGCGCTCAGACGCGACGCTCCATAACCTTGGTTCCCACACCTCAACACCAGGAGCCACAAAATGCACGTCATCATGCTAGTTGCGCAGTTAAGGGTTTTATGTCGGCGAGTCTATCGCATGATGACAGCTTCCTGTTTTAATAAGGGATGTGCTAATTTCCCAGAGTTCCTGCAGCATCCGTGGGTTTTCGCGACACGCACAGACTTCAGTCAGTCGCTCATTTGTCACATTGGCACATCCTGGCCTTTGATTATGGCAGGTATTCACTGGGCTGTTTTAGCAGAGGCACACAGGAAAGCCTCACTGTCTCGTTCTCTCGTACTATCTTTCGTTTACAGTGTCAGAGGCCAGATGACCAGCTCTTTGTTACTATGACAAGTTCAAGCTTCTGAGAAACCCTCCGGTCACACTGGTGCGAGCGATTGAGATGTCTGTTAAAAATAGCGAGGAAGACCTTGGCCTGACGTCTCCGCTGTTGCTTCGCCGAGATTTGTTTTCGTCATTACTGCTGTGTGTCTGTCTGTTGACATCCATTAGCATAAGAATTAGCCTGCATTTAGGAGACAGGACGGAACATCTGTGTTGATGTGAATTAATTGAAATCCTGAATGCTTGCAGCAGTGCTAATTCACTGCCTTACTAACAGCATAAGGTAGAAAAAACACTTTTTGCTATTTAGAGATGTCTGTTCTTTTCCGCTAATTAAGAAACAAACAAAGAACGGATGCTGCAGAATTCTTATCGGCTAATTTCCCGCTGCTGTAATGTGTTGCATGTTAAGTGCCTTCGTTTGCACACTGTCTTTTGTTGTCGGTGCAGCTCAGCCGTTTTAGCGCAAGGTCAAAATGTCAGCGATCCCATAATTTACTGTAAATGCCAAAGCCATTCTGTGGCCGAGGTTGGCGTGGCGTTGCAATCTCATTTATATGGGGCTTAATGGGCATGTGGGTGTCAACTAACAGGACTTGACTCTTACCTACATGTGCATTAGGCAGCTACTGATCTGTAGCGGCTCTCCATCGGGGAGCGAGTCTGCTTTACGCCGTGATCTATTGCCACGTTTAGCTGCGGTGATCTATCGCACAGAACTGGCAGTAACGGATGAGCCGGCCGAGCTGGAAAAACTCCCTCATTTGTCTCTGTCGCGGCCGCTGAAGGAGAGGAGACGCTAATGCAGGCCGACGGCACAGAGAAGGGATATAATTATGTCTCTGTGCCTCCCCAAGTGCTCGCTGGGTACCCAGCTGTATTAGACGTAATAAAGCCAAGCTTTACCACGCTTCTCTCCAAATCCCTTCAGGAGCCACGGGAGGCAGCCTGTGCTGTGCGTGCGTTTCCCGGCCTTCTTTGAATAAAATCCAAAGGGTTAGGAGTTCCCTTGTAGCTGGTGGTTTTACAGCCACATGAAAATTCTGGCTAGGGGAGAGTGGGCGACACCTTTCACTTAAGTGTCCTCTATAAGCAAGGAGAAATGAACTAGTTAAACATTTACATGCCTTATATTTCAGGATGTCTGCTATACACAGATGCTTTCTGCAAGTTATCTAGAATTTTAGAAAAACAACCACAAAAACATTTTGTATAAAATGTACATTTTTGTACATTTTATAATAGTATTTTCTGCATTTTTTACCCCACACTATGGTTTGCACAACTTACCACTTTTTGCAAAATAATTTTGATCCTAACAAATAATTTACATAGTTTAAGACTCATAAACGTGTGTGTGTGTGTGGTTTATGAAGACACAAATTTGTATAATGACATGGGTATGACATAGGTATTACAATGTGAAGGTGATTTATGAGACACTTTTGGTGTCCCCATAATTCAGAAGGCTTATAAATCATTCAGAATGAGTTTTTTTTTTGAAAATTTAAAAATTCAGAAAGTTTCCTGTAATTTAGGTGTAGGGTTGGTGTAGATAGAAAATACCATTTGTACAGTTTAAAAACCATTACGTGTGTGTGTGTGTGTGTGTGTGTATAAGCGTATTAGAATGATTTCTGAATTTCTGATCATGTGACACTGAAAACTGGCGTAATGATACTGAAAATTCAGCTTTGCCATCACAGGAATAAATATCACTTTATAAAATTAATCAATAAATAAATAAAACTTCAGAAATAAAAAGCGTAATGATATTTCACAATATTACTGTTTTTACAGTATTTTTGATTCAATAAATGCAACCTTGATGAGCATTAGAGACAAATCTTACTGACCCCTAACTTTTGAACGGTCAAATACAGTATATAGGTTTTGATAAATTTGCTTTTTCATTTTTTTTTTTTTATTTTACCTGCCATGATAACTTACTTTAATTCACTTGATTTCTTTAAAAGAAAGAAAGAAAGAAAGAAAGAAAGAAAGAAAGAAAGAAAGAAAGAAAGAAAGAAAGAAAATACATGCAAAAATCATGCACTGTTTACCCATTGATGCATCTTACTCCACACTCCTCTTTTTGCTAAAATTCTTGTTCTTAGAAGCATATGAACTTTCCTTTGAGTTTATTTAGTAGGAAAGAATCTGTCAAGAGCATAAATGCAAATGGTGTGTAAATTTAAAACATAATTACCAGGAAACCGAGGGTTAATAATCCTGGACTAGTCCATTGAGGAACGCCATCATATGGTTTATGCAGGACATGAATCAAAACACAATTCTCCATGGTATGGAGGCTGGGAAACATGCAGGTCTGTAAATCTGTACACAACACAAGTACACACACAAACACTTTTCCTTATGTTTGACCTGAATGTTTCACTGTAGAGTGCGGTCCAAAATGCTTGTATTGCAGTCTTTTCTAATGCAATCTTTTTTCTTTTTCTTTCAAATGCATAACAATTTGGGTTAATTGAAGATTGATTTGACAATGTTTGGTGTGTCTCACTTTTGCTTTAATGACAGCAACACTGGAGCTGACATGAACAAAACCTGAGATTCATGTTCTCCAGCATAATATGAGATGATTCAGTGAGCATCTTGAGCTTCAGTGAAAGTAAAAGTCTGTCTAAAGTCAGATTATCAGTGTCAGAAAACAATACATTTTTTGTACATATTGTTTGTAATAAGAGTAAAACGTAGTGTTTGTAATAATTGTTTCTTATTAATTTTAGTAACACTTGTTACACGTTACATGTACTTACTATTATAATAACAATAAATTATGCATAATTACATTCAAGTAAGCCAAACCCTAGTCCTAACCCTAACCATATAGTTAGTACATGTAGTTTATTAATATTACTAAGTACTTAAATATATAATTACACTGTAACAAGGACACCTTAAAATAAAGTGTATCCTTAATTTTCAACTTTTTATTGGTCTTCTGGACCCCACTGTACGCACATTTAAATACTTTTAAATATTTACATTAAGCCTTTGACAGATGCTTTTATTCAGAGCAGTGTTGTTATATTTAACTAAAACCATTAAAAGATGTTGTTTAAAATACATTTTAACTGAAATAAAATAACATTTAAAAACCTATTTAAACTTATTTTATTTCAGCTTGTTGCCAAGGCAAGATTACTCATTTTCATTTAGTTTGAAAAACCTGAAGTACTAAAATAACTAAAACTAAAACTGGATTTTTTTTTTTTAATTATGTATAATGAATAAATAAGCTTTCCATTGATGTATGGTTTGTTAGGATAGGACACTATTTGTCCGAGATACAACTATTTGAAAATCTGGAATCTGAGGGTGCAAAAAAATCAAAATATTGAGAAAATCGCCTTTAAAGTTGTCTAAATGAAGTTCGTAGCAATGCATATTACTAATCAAAAAATAAGTTTTGATATATTTATGGTAAGAAAATTTACAAAATATCTTAATAGGACATGATCTTTACTTAACATCCTAATGATTTTTGGCATAGAAGAAAAATCGATCATTTTGACCCATAAAATGTATTTTTGGCTATTGCTACAGAGATACCTGTGCTACTTAAGACTGGTTTTGTGGTCCAGGGTCACACATAAAAATAGACATATATAGACATAAAAATAAATTAAATAAATGAATACAAATAACAAAACAGCACAATTACTAAAACGTTAAAATTAAAATGAAAACAGAACATATAAAAATAAAAACTAATTTAATGTATGAATACTATAATCCAGAGCAACATACATTCAAGGTATATATTTGTATCAGCTCATGCATTCGTCATTAAAAACCTCTCATTCAGGGATTACATATTGTATTTGAGTTGAACACACATGGTGTCGTTTACATATTTTTTTCCCAATTTCTGTCAAAAGCTGGAAAAGCTCCAAACAGAGGATTTGAAACTCTTCAAGACAGGGGCTGTGGTTGTCGGATCAGAGAAACCCCCTTTACAGCCGTCACACAATGAAAGTGACATCGCATGCTCCAGGACGCTTTGAAGTGTCAGCTGACCACTTGTAGCACGTCTTAACACTTTGCTTTCTTTCACCCGCTACAGGCCCGAGACAGAGATGAAGGGCCTGTTACGTCAATTAACAAACCCGACCCATGCGTTTGGCTGCGATTCAAGGTTGCACGGGAGGAGCTCAACTGCTCGAAGGGAAGGCTAGTGTTAGAACGGTGGAGTTATTCATGTCACCAAGTATTTCCCCAACAACTGCTGCAGACCACATGCGCTCGCTGCGCAGACTGGGAGAGATTATTCCTTCGGTCCTGTAAATGTTTTGATGGATGAAGTCTTCCTGATTTCACATCTATCTCCCAGGTCTGTGGTCCACTGAAGGTCTTGTGCAAACACAATTGGCTATAACAAACAGGAAGGCCCCGCTGTTTTATGAGGACCAGCTAGAGCATGAACACACATACATATTTCTCTATGCAGTATGTCTTTCAGCCTTTCTTCCTATGTGGAAAAATAATACATGTGATCTCTGTTATCTCTGTTGTTTCTCTTAGACATCAGTGAGATTAAATGGAAGCTTTTTGCTACAGTAATCTCAAATAGTGCAGATTTGCCAAGAAACCGCTGTCTGCAATCAAAAGTCTCCAATTTTCCAGTGTTATTTTAGTATTGTTCATATACTATTATGATAATAATTAATATTTTGAATTAGCTTTTAATTTTATATTTTCAATTTTAATTTTAAATTTTAATCATTTTGTTGTTCTTTTGTTATCTTTATTAGTTTTTTAAATATATTTATAAAATATAAATATATTTCTTAAATTATTATTATTATTGTTGTTGTTGTTTCAGTTTCGATTTAATTTCGGTAATTTTAGTAATTCAACTTATTTATTTCAGTTATAGTTGCCAAAGCAGCATTTCTAATTTTCCTTTAACCTTTTAGTCTAATATTTTATTTTATTTTATTTTATTTTATTTTATTTTAGTGTAGCTTAGCTTATTTTATTTTATTTTTTTATCTAAAATTTCAGTTTCCAAAAATAATTTTTAGTTTTAGTTGTTTTAGTTTTAGTTGTAATCTTACTATGCCAACAGTTGTCTCATTTCTTATTTTTCCTGAGGAATTTTAAGAGAAACATTTGAGACAAATTTGATCACTAAATTAAAGGGATAGTTCACCCCAAAAAAAGAAAATGTTGTCATTATTTGAAATATTTAAAGAAGATATTTGGAACCAAACAACACTGGACCCTGTTGACTTCCACTGTATGGACAAAAAAAGACAAAGACATTTCTCAAAATGAAAGAGCAAACTTTCAAACAATGAAATTTTAAGCAGTGGTATCTCTTTCTGCGCTATGATGCAGGAAGTGTCTAGAGCAGTTCATTTGCAAAAAGAAATATTATGCAAACATACTTTCCAAAAAGTGTCAGTCCTGAGCCAAACTCTGATTAAGCTCCGACCGAAACGTTACCTCTACCCCATTCATAACCCTCCACCAGAACCATTTACCTGGAGAGCAGAGCTGACCTGCAATGATAAGGACAAGAAGCATCATCATTAATACAAACCCCTGCGAGAATGAACTCGCTCACGCTCAGCTTACTGATGAAGAGGATTTGGGCTGTTCGGTCCATCGGTGTTAAACTTTCCCTCATATGTCCAGGATTTTGTCTCCCAAACAGGAAAATGCTGCCAAACATAGAAATTACATGTCATCTTTTGGAGATTAATGTAAGTGGCCTAAAATACATCTATGTGAAGGGAATATGCACAGTGTGAATTGTTATAAGAGGCTCTGTCATTATCATTAATCCTACAGTTGATTGGAAATTTAACAGATGCACATAAAGCAGCATTACAATGATGCCATCAGTGCATTAGTGAACTATATGTATCTTGTCTTGAGACACATCTGGTTTGAGGTCTAAGCACTGTGTACTTGTGAGTGTCACACTACAGACTAGACTACTGGAGCAGATTTGAACCTGCTGTTGGAGGAAGATGAAGAGGAAGAGAAAGAAAAAGTGGTAAGTACTCATTTAGCACACTTCTACCCTAATATACTTTGTTAATGACATTTTAAAACATAAAAAAATGTATGTGTCTGTTTAAGTTTTATTTATCTATGCATTCATTTTAAGCTTTTAAATAAAAATAATTTATTGGCAAAAATTTACAACAAGGTTTAATTAGTTAACTACATTAGTTAACATGAAAAATACTTCTAAAGCATTTATTAATCTTAATTAGTGATTTAAATGATTTGAGCTAACATGAACTAGCAATAGATGATTTTATTAACTAATGTTAACGGAGTTGAATAAATCCTGTAACAACTTCCTCGTTGTTAGTTAATGCATTCACTAATGAGACCTTATTGTAAGGTCTTACCAATTTTTTTTAATAGTACTTGCAAGTTAACATGTATTGTCTTTCCTATAAAATCAGGCATATTGTATGTTTTATTGGACTTTGGAGTATTAATGTGAAAGATTTTGCAATTAAAAATAATAGTTTAAAATAAATACATTGCCATTCAAATGTTTTGGATCAGTAAGTTTTTTTTAAGGTTCTTATTCTCATCAAGGCTGCATTTATTTGATCAAAAATACAGAAAAAAACTGTAATTTTGTGAAATATTATTGCAATTTAAGATAATAGTTTTCAATTTTAATATACGTTAAAAAATAATTTATTCCTGTGAAGCAAAGCTGAATTTTCAGCTTCTTTACTTCAGTGTCAAGAAATCATTCTAATATGCTGATTTATCAAAGAACCAAAGAAAAAAGTATCACAGGTTCCAAAAAATATACCTATTAAGCAGCACAACAGTTTCAACACTGATAATAAATGATAAACAGAATGATTTCTGAAGGATCATGTGACACTGAAGACTGAAGTAATGGCTGAGGAAAATTCAGTGCTGTGTCACAAAATAAATTATATTTCAAAGTACATTAAAATAGGAAACCAATATTAGAAATTGCAATAATATTTCACAATATTACTGTTTTTTTCTGTCATTTTGATCAAATAAATACAGCCTTGATGAGCATAAGAGACTCTACTAAAAAAATAAAAAATCTTACTGATCCCAAGCTTTTGAACAGCAGTGTATTTTTCTTCTTCTTAGAAATAGTGTACAGTGCCTTCACAATGGTCAAAATGCATTCATATAATTTAGAAAATGTAAAAGTACAAAAGCTGACACTGGGCAGTACCTTTTTAAAAATTAAAAAAAAATTACACTGTAACAAGGACACCTTAAAATAAAGTGTAACCCATATTTGTAGTTAAATATGGTACATTGTAGTAGCTTTTGAAAAGGTACTGCCCAAGTGACAGATTTTGTACCTTTTTTTCTGAGAGTGTAGTAACTGAAAGATCTCACATGTGGTCCAAAGATTCTTAAAGTAGATAACGATGCTTTTGGGAAACTTTCTCTGAAGTTTAAGTGCTACTAACATTCTGCTTAGTGCTTTTGGAAACCCAGCCCAGTTTTATTAATTCTCTACCAAGAAAAAAAAAGGGTTTTCTGCATCTCTGTTAATGATTGCGACCCACCCAGCTGACGCAAAATATCACTGGCACTGCAGTGACAGGAGACGTGTCCAGCTGTCCCCTGAAGCAAGCGAGTGTTGGTATCTTGGCTGTGGCCGTCAGTTTAGCCTAGTGGGAGAGGAGAGCCTGGCCGAGCTGCTGATCTGGGGCAGTTTGGCACACATCCGCCCCCTGAGACGGTGTTTGTGTGATGGTGTGTGTGAAGGACCCGGCTGGACTGCCCGTGAGAGTGCTTAAGGCACTTTACCTTCTTTACCCTCTGCTGGAACACGTGAACGTGTTGTGTGTCATGTTCCATAATTCATGTCTGTCCCTCTCGTTCTCACTGGATTTCCCTCTTTGGCAGATTGCCGTCTTCTGTCTGTCTGATTGACACAATGACAGATATAAATAACAGACGTGCCACAGGATGTCCTCAGTGGTGCATTCCTCACTTAATACTGAGCTCTCAATGAAACCTGTGTGCAATCATTCATTATTTTGCTTAGTTGTTCATTTCTCAACAGTCTTCTGGATGTGTCTAAGACCAGATAAGGCTGGAAAATGACACTGACTTGCACTGAAGAACCTCAGCAACACAAGAGTGGCAAGTTTTGCATGGACAAACATCAATCCTTTTCTTCAAAAAAAAATAGAAAAATCTGTTTTTTTTTAAATAAATATGCTATTATGTTGCATGCAGATCATCAGATCTATCTATCTATCTATCTATGATTATTGATGTACATTGATGTACAATAATAATGATTATTGATGTACAGGTAGTACAACCCTGTGACAAATTATTTATTGCAGAAATTATATATTTTAAAAGAATACACTTAAATGCAAACTGAATGTAATATTTTCAGATGCTTGATTGCATGTTAATTGCAATTAAGTTAAAATATATTATAATTTAAATTTATATTAAATGCAGTAAGCTGTATTTTAGAGTACTTTTTTGACCCACTTAAGTACATCTTTATATGCAATTTCATAGTTGTGTCTGAAATATGGTACTGTTGAATATACTGACAAGCATTCAAGTAAACTAAAATATTTAAATATTTATTTTTTATTTATGCTAAGGAAATTTGGATGTCTTATATTTAAATATTTGTATTCAAATACATTTGTAATGATAAAATTGCAGTTTAGTTATTTAAATTATATTATTTTTAAATGTCGTATCAAATAACACTTCAGTTAATATTAATCAAGTACTTTAGATGTGCTTTAGTATGTTAGTCAAAACAAAAATAAGTGTACTTCTATAAACCATGATTAAATGTTATTAAAACAATGATTTAAAATTTACTGTAAGGGAAAACTTTTATTATATTTATATAAAACAGTCATGAAAGTATACCTTTTTTTAAAGATTTGTGCCCATTTGATAGAATTAGGTGCACTTCTTTTTCACAAAGGACAGTCATGCTTGTACTTGTACATTTTAATTTTACTTACTACATAGAACATTTACTTACTGACAAAGACAAAATTGGCTGAATTGTAGCTTTGGTTGAAGTTAACCTTGTATTTTAATTTTAAACTTAGATTTTAATTTTTTCACAAACATTACTTACAGAACAACAGTTGGACCCCCTGCAGTGCCAGTTAGTCAAATAATGAATGCAAAAGTAACATTTTAAGAGTAACTAACATGATAGTGTAAAGTTTTACTTTTAAAAGTAATGCTCCCCAGCCCTGATTCTAACACACTCTTTGTTCATAATTCTTGTGTTGTGACGTGCGATAACCCCTCTCTCCTTTTTACAGTCGTAGCACTTGCTGAAAGCACTCGGCTTCTCCGTTTCATCTGGAATGATGTGCTCTCTCCTCTCTCTGTGAAGACATTCCTGACGGCCGAGGTAACGCAGATTTACCCTCTGCACCACAAATGTGTTTAGAAAAGATATGATATACGGCGGCCAGCGTTTTATGACTGGAGCTGTTCATTACATTCCTGAAGTGGCAGCATATCTCAGCGAATACTGGTCTCCTTCACCTCCCAACCTGACCTGTGTGTGTCCTCCCAGATCAACAGTCAATTACAGTCTCTCTCGTGCGCTCGCTCTCTCTCTCACTTTCTCCGTCAGAGAAGAAAGGAAGGTTTTGGGCCGGCCGCGGTGCCACTGCCTAGCTAATTAGAACCAGGGTCTGTTAAAACGAGAGCTTTAGTAAAACATGCAGTAAAACCCTGAAGGCAAACCATAAACTAACCCATTTCTTTCATT
>JAFVLL020033358.1:0-35585 GCA_021397915.2 Tor tambroides | reverse complement strand
AATTCCTCCACCAGGAAATGTACTTTACAACAGAGGGCAAAGAGCCCGGGCTCTCACGTCACGGTCCCTCTCCTGGCAATACCTCCAGGCCGGTTCCACCGGGGAGCCATATTGTCTGGAAGCGACCCCCTTCATCTAATTCTCACAAACACAAAATGCCCTCTGTTCAGCATGGCACCGGTCCTCTGGGTCCTCCGGGCCACGAAACACCACCCCCAACATCCATTGTCCTCTACCATGCCCTGTTGTTATCATCTAACTTCAATTCTGCACAGGCTTCCTTTAGCCCCCCAAACACTGCCCTTTTTTTTTGGTCTAGACATTGAGGAATTCTGGTTGAGGCATTTCTGCGCAAGATGATCGGTTGAACGCAATCAGTCACAGACCTGCAGTGGCACCCGTGGAGGCTTTGATCCTTGAGAGCATGTGGGTGATATTTCCCAGTGACTTGGATTGATAAAGTTCCCTCCTTGACCTCCTAATCACACTCGGGAGTACAACGGCAAGCTTTTATCATCAAAAGAAGGCTTTTTCACCTCTGTTAGAATGAAGAAATCATGTTTAGCACTGGCAATAAAACAAACTGAAATGTTTGGCTGGAACGGCAAATCAATTGGGAATAATCTAAGTAAACTGGCAGTGTTAAATCGAAGTGTCTGAGGTTGCAAATGAGCTCAAAAACGGGCCAATTAAAACATGGCAGCGAGTCTCAGAACTTTTAATTAGACACTTTTCCAAAGTCACTGAATACGATGAAAAAAATCTTCTTTTAGCACAATGGATGATTGAAAGATAAGTGACAACATCCAAATGTGGTCAGAGTGATCTGGCCTGGTTTATAAAATAGTCATCATATTATGGAGGTCTGTCTCCCAAATATGATCTCCACAGGCTAATGATTTATTTAACTGGATCAAAATGGTCTGAACAGAGTGATTTCATTTTGTTTGAATCAACTTGGGAACTATTTGAGGTACTGTCTCCAGATGGGGAATGTGAGCTTGTGCATGAAGAGTCATCGTTACAAATCAATCACAACATGGATATCCATCCATCATAAGGATGTTTCATCTGGTGGTTCATTTAAACTTGAATCAGACTTTATAAAACTCAATTTCATGCTCTCTTTGCTCTCTTCAATTAAAGATCAATATCTAGCTTAAAACTTTACATGAATAAGTGATTAGCCACTAATTTCCTTATTTAAATAATCCTTTGCTTATGTGCCTGAAAATTCTGCATTACACAAACAAAAAAATAATCATTTCCTTCCTTCCAGTCTTCAGTTCCCCATTGGACCAAAGGGCTTACAGTATTCCGTTCCTTCAGTAGAGGCAGAAATTATATTAGTTGGTATAGTCCCACAGTGTGCCAGTCTGAGGTTTTTACTTTCAGTCCACCTGCTTTGCCTCAGTTCTTGGCTCAGACTCAAAAGCATTTACCTATTCTGCTCACTGAGCCGGAGCAAATCATGGACAGATGCATCCCTGCGAGAGACATCCAGTACAGAGATTATAATTATCCATAATGTTTAGATCATTTTCATGTTTAGGATACAATCTTTCAATTTTATTGTCATTTTCATCTGCAAGTTTCAATGCTGGATATTTCAGCTGAGACTCCTACTCAAGTCTTCGACTTCTGAAATGTTTCTCCTGAGAAAAAAGACCGCAATCCAATCTTGTGTTTAAGTTTCAGAAAGAGTTCTCAATAATGTCTCAAATTTGCAAAGATACCTGCAATCAAAACTCAATAGTCAGTCAGTGCTGTCCACGTTTGTGTTGATTTCAATTTTAGGAGAAACATCTGATGCAAAACTGATACAAATAAGCAATTCAGAGTCAGTCTTCTGAGCTATAAAACGTCTGAGCCGTGGACTTTTTCCTCTGTGAATCCAAACATTGACTGCGTTCTTAGGGTCAACAGGAACTGCAGAGAATCGCTCCAATGCAGAAAAAAACAAGAAGCACATATCAAATTTAGACCAATTAGACTTTTTCTTCTTAGATAGAGCTACAAATCAAAGCGATCAGCGGGACTGACAGGCATGGCACGGTCTGGGTTTCGAGGTTCACCGCAAGACCTCTGATGCTGCTCATTCACTCCAAGCATACTAAACAGACGCGTCCAGTGCAGCCCATTTCTGCAAGCGATCAACGCGACAACAAAATAGAACGCGCCCATTCAGAATTCGAATTATTTCTGAACGAAAATTGGACCACTGGTCCAAATGAATGAGTTAAAAACACATTTTTTTGCAAATAAGCATTCGTGTGTTCAATAGGCTAAGGGATTTAAGTATTTTCACATTGCGCAAAAAATACGCTAACCTGACGGAGTAACCATAGCAACAGTATGCCGTTCGCACACTTTCTAGTTTAAACATCACAAAGAAGGTTAATCCTTTGTTTTAAAACTCTTTTAGATAACTGGCGTTCAGCAAACTGTGCTAGTTGGCAAATGGTAAAAGGTGCACGATCGAAAAACATTTTAAAAACGCTGCATAATTTGCGCATTTGCTTCCATTATAAATGAAATAAGATACACTAAATAGGCTACTGTAAGTGTACACAGTCTAACTTTCATCACACTGTTCAGCAAGAACTCACTGACTGTTCGTGCGCAGAGTTCTAGACTCTCAAGCGCCCAGGAACTCAAAGATGATGTGCACGCTTACAGTAGCCTAGTGTTTATTTGTTTATAACCGGAGCGTTCTAGTCGCGTGTCCAGATGGGCAATGCTTCCTGATCTACAAATATAAAACCATCCAATGAAACAATTACCCAAGTCGCACTTACCGAGAGAAACTCCAGCGTCCCAACATAATCCCGTTCGGTCTTCAGAAGTTCGTTCAAAACACAAACTCGCAAACGGAGCTGTTTCTCTAAATCTTTCCCACTTTCGGCTCTGTGTTCGGCTTTGCTCTCCTCAGTCATTTCGGTGGTCTTCTTAAGAGTCTTCAAAGTTGCAAGAGGAGAAGTTTAAACGAATTGACGCCGGCTGAAGGTTTGAAACATGATGAAAACGCAGCGGACAAATTCACCACAACAAATGAATGCAATTTAAAAACAATCTACGAATGGGCTGCATTCAGAAGCAGCATCAAAGTTCAGCACTATTCTACACTCCTGAGAAAAGTGTAGTAATGGCTTTTGGACATCAATCAAAAACTTTGCTCCATGTGACTCCTAAAGACCTTCATCCCAAATCCAGCCTCCCTCCTGCATGAAAAGGACAGGAAATAAATGGCTGGGAATTCGTGCCAGCACAGTGGGGAAATGTTGATGACATTGGGGGTAATTACGATGCAAGCCTTTCCCAGACTCCTATATTAGTTACATTACTTTGAAAAGCTGAATGGCATTAAAGAGAAGAGTTATGTTAGTAGCCTAACAACATGTAATGATGTAATGAAATGGGGAAAAGTTTTAAAATGCGCCCACAGATTATTCAATCTTTGGGATGCTTTTTTTTCCATCGGGAATAATAAATATATATGTAAGAAACTCTATAATAGTTCTGAATACATTAGCTAAGAATTTTTTATTTTTAAATTATTAGTTTTTTTCAGTACAAAAGTAAAGAAATGGAGCTTATACAGCTGTTCAGTTCTTTTTACCTTAACATAAGCCATTAAAGTGTCTTACATGGCATGCCTCAATGAATCCATCTCCTGCTTTCCCTGAAATCATTAAAGCGTTAGAAAGAGTGAAGAAGAAAAAGAAAAAGTTAGAAAGAAAAAAATGTTTATGAGCATCATCAGACCTTACATGTTCCCATTTGAGAATATTAAAATTTAGCCTACACTGCAAAAATGTTTTTATAGTGATGATTATTGTGGTAAGTATAAAATACTTTCAGTTTTTCTACTTCAAAGTTTCATGTTTAATTCAATGTGCTACTTGCCGTTTCGTTATTTGCAACTTCTGAGTGAAAATTGTTTCTTCACCATTCCCCCCCCCCCCCCCCCCCCCACTGTAGTTAAACCTATGAGAAACAACGAATGCCATGATTTTCTTGTTATTTAGTGCAAGAAAACCTCCAAAATCTAGGTTTTGGCAGTTTGTTGGAATGAATTGGCTATAATAAAGTCAAAAATATTATTTAATTTTGCAAAAACAAGCTAAAAATATACATTTTAACCAACCTAAATACACTCTTAAAAAATCTGTAAAGATAGGGCACAATATACTGTATAATTTGAAGGATTTTTTTCCGTATTTATTTTTTACAGGTGTTTTACCAATATTTTGAATTTTACACTTCATTGCATTGTGTTTTAGAGTTAACAGAAATGTTGTGTGTAATGAGCTGCCAGTACTTTTTATTTTATTTTACAGATTTATTTTTTACAGTGTATATTAATTTATACCAATCAGGTAGAAATGTCTGTTTAAAATAACAATTGCAGGTCATCATTGTTTGCAGTGTGACTGTGCTGCTAAATTGGCAGTGCCAATATATATTCAGTTACAAATAAACTAAATTACATACATTATTCTAATGCTACAATTTCCCTGCTAAATATTTTTTATTTCTCATAGCTGTGCCCTTTCTGCTCAGCTCTACAGGATGATATTTGACTCTCAAGCAAAGAGGTCTCTGAAATGTGTCCTGTGATCTTGTATTCTCAGCACTGGTCTGCTTACTTCCCTCTGTGTTTGCCCTGTGCAGTGTCTGCCAAATTGAAATAGCTCAATAAAATTTGATCAGCCGAGCCAAATATTTAATATCGCCCAGTTATTGACTCACTGAGCACAGTATCCTCTGGAGGAGCTCTGCTGTGGTCAAATCAGAGACCATCTACTAGCCTGGGTTAAAATGTTATGACGTGAACCGAGACATGTTTAGTTTATGAAGACATGGGATACAGCAGCATCGGAGCTGAGTGAGTGAGAGAGAGAGAGAGAGGATGTAACAATGCTTTATTGCTATCAGACACTGCCCTCTAGTGTTAGACAATTACATCTAAAAGACATGACTTGTATGGTCCAAGTACCCTTGGTCTTAATATATGCACATAGCTACAGCATGCCAATTTATACAGTAGCTCCAAAATGTAAATGCATACTTAATCCAAGCTGAAAAAAATATGAATCTTATTGGATTATGTAACACTAGCTATATTACAACAAGTAACATTTGTTTTGAAGAAATATAATCTTAAAATGAAACAAATCACAAAATTGTTTAGTGTTATTTTTAAATGGACATGTTATGGTATATATTAGTGTAATTACTGGAAAATGTAAATAAATAAATAAAATTTACTTATATTTATAAAATATAAATAAATAAAAAGGTAAATTAGATCTACCCTAACATAACATAACTTTTTTATCTTTTTTTTTTCATTTACTGAAATTAAATATCTATATTTTAAGTGTCCAAATACATTAGGAACCTGTAAATACTGTAATGCTAAACTCATAATCAGTCCTGACCAGTAGATGGCAACTCTGTCACTTCTGTAAGATGAAGAGAGGAAGGAGGAACTGAGAGAACATCAATCCCTTATAAAACAGCTTTCATTGAACTGCACTCACAAGCAGGATTGATGGTACAAGCAAACAGTCCCCACAAACAGTGACATGCTATATACTGTAATGTCTAAATGAAAATGCAGAGATTCATTAAGGGTTAATGGATGGAAAATCTCATTAGCTGTGTATAGAAACAACAGAAGTCAATAGAGAGTCCCCACCATAACAGAAAAACAAGTTTGTGTGTGTGTGTGTGTGTGTGTGTGTGTGTGTGTGTGTGTGTGTGTGTGTGTGTGTGTGTGTTTGTGTGTGTGTGTGTGTGTGTGTGTGTGTGTGTGTGTGTGTGTGTGTGTGTGTGTGTGTGTACCTGTTTTTATATTCCGGTGGGGACTTAAACCTGAATACACACAGATTCATGGGGACTTGTGTCACGGTGGGGATCTAAATTGAGGTCCCCACGGGTAAACAAGCTTATAAATCACACAGAATTAAGTTTTTTGAAAATCTAAAAATGCAAAAAGTCTCCTGTAAGGGGTAGGTTTAGGTGTAGGGCAATAGACTATATGGTCTGTACAGTAGAAAAACCATTACGCCTATAGAGAGTCCCCACAAGGATAGCAAACCAGACGTGTGTGTGTGTGTGTGTGTGTGTGTTCAAGTGGTCAGAAATATGAACATATATTTTCTACAGAATCTCAACAAAGCATTAAATCTGACAAAAATTAATTCTTGTCAAAGCTGTACACAGGTAAGTCAAGGCATATTATAATCTACTGTTAGCCTTTACAATAACAACAATGATTAGTGCTGCCAAATCGATTAATCGTGATTAATCGCATCCAGAATAAAAGTTTGTGTTTACATACAGTAATATATGTGTGAGTACTGTGTATATTTATATGCATATATAAAATATACATTTATACATATAATATACACAGTACTCACACATATATTATGTAAACACAAACTTTTACTTTGGATATGATTAATTGCAATTAATCAATTGGACAGCACTAATAATAATATATATAGTAAAGTATAGTATCATGATAAATCCTTACACAAGTTCTCTCCCACAAATTCTTTTTTTTTTTCTTTGAATCACAGAAAAATTCAGAATCACATTTCCCTTTGAAATAATGCCCTTATTTTACATTTAACACAACTCCATCTCCAACACCTGCAAACATCTGAAGTGGAATTTATCTGACCCATGACTGTGAAGAAAAACATTTTCAGGGCTATGACAGATAAAGTGCTATATAAATATGGGCATGTTTCTTCAAATTCATATTTCTCTGTCTCAGTTCACTTCACCCCACATCTTGTTCCAGTAGTCTGAGGGCAAGTTTAACACACTAAATTGTCTTCAGTCACACAAGACTGATGACACTTATTTAACACGAACTCTGTAAATCTCCCTCCCTGCCTGAGAAAAAGAAGTGTGATCTTTTTACTTATTTTATATACATATATGTCAGTTGAATCTTTTAAGTGTCTCAGGATTACACTCAAAATCCAGTAAAGGTGTCTGAGATCAAATAACACACAGATACTATAGTTCCTGCAGGTCATAACAAATATGATCACATCTACACACACATAAACACCTTTTCACACCCTGCCTCCATGAATATTTTCATGCACTGGTATGGATTCAATTGGAGGCCAAAAACAACAGTAGGAAAGCCAGGTCTTGAACAAATGTAACCCGATTAATGCTTGCAGAACAAAATAAGATGAAGTTTTCTGGCACCCTTAAGTCTGTATAACAGATCATAAGCAGCAAAAAAATTAATTCTGATCACTTTGGCTCAGTTGGGTCAGATTTTTACTTACTCTGTCAAAATGTATGACATCCATCCATTCATTCATTCATTCATTCATTCATTCATTTGTTTGTTTGTTTATTTGCTAGCAATACATTTTATATTTGCTACAAATATTTATATTTTTATAAATATTTATATTTTTCGTAATCTTTATGGTACATTCTTGGTCCCATTTTTTACCAAAAGTAATTTTGCAATGGCATACATGCAAAACATTACAATTTGTAGTTTTCAGCACATTGTTATAAAGTGTCTTTAGTCATTTTTGCATTACCCTGGTGACAAATTAGCAACAGCAGAATTTGCAACAACAATATGGAATATAATCACAGACAAACCAAATGGTTCGTGAGGTACATATATCACTCTCTGAAACACAACAGCCAAGATAAAACAAAAATTGTGTTATATAGAGGGTCCAACTTATAACTTTCCTATATAGAGCCTAAAGAATTATTGTGAAATTATGTGGTGTTTTTTTCTTTTTTAACTCTGTTTTTTTTATCTGCTTTCATCTTCTGAGGTTCAGCAGCAGATAATGACAGAAGATCTGTCTCCACTAGAGCGGGAAGATCAGTAGGAGGAGTGGGAGGGACGGCTCTTTAGAAAGTATATTGTCTTTGCCCTCCACAGGTAATTTTATGCTGGTTTTGTCTTTCTGATCCATTTTCTTCTCAAACCAGCTCTCTCTCGTGCTTAATGGGACACAGATCTTGAGTGAGAAATGTGCAGCTCTACAACAAAGCCCAATCTCCCATAAATCAGCAGTCTGGGATGACAACTCTGTTCCTCACAACTATGATATCACTCTGTTGTGGCTGTTTGAAGATGATACAAATGTGTTTTCATTTGATTCTCGCCCGCAGCACACATTTTTCGGAGACAGTGACCTTTTAGCATTTTTTAGCATCAGGGATTCACCTGCTGGTTTCTATTACATAATGACTTCACACAAGCTTCACTTTGACTTGGATATATTGTGGGCAATAAAAGAATTTAAGGTCTCACCAAATAAATGTCTGTGGAACATGTGTGTGTCACAGAGTAAAGGAACCAGCACAAATCACAACTTCAGGCTTGGTCAGGCATTGACAAAAAAAAGAACCTAGTCGATGAATGAACTGGGTTTGGATGTAGTAGCAACTGTTTATTTGAGTTGAGTTGGTTCCCTTTCTTTAAATACTGAAACTGAATGATGTTCATCCCACTAACAATTCTCATATTAGCATCCATACATGCAAAACTGTACAAAAAAAATTTTGCACTACTTATTTAGTTAACAGAGCCGCAACAGCGCTACTCAATCTACAACATGAAACAAACATCGCGATCAGTGTAGTATGATTCCTGAAAGACTCTTATGAAATATTTGTAGTGATTTAGAAACACAGCACAACCATTTCATTCGACTCCCGAATGAATGACCCATATGAGCTAGTTCTTTTCAGTGAATCAAAAATGCACGAAGCAAGTGTAGTTCAACTCCTGAACGAATGACTCTCACAAGCCGGTTCTTTTTGGTGAATAAAAACAAAGACTTTATATTTAAAATAAAGGGAATTTGATGAAAATCACAGCGAAACCAGTGTAACCTGAACATATAACACTCACAAGCTAGTTCTTTTTATTGAATCAAAAATACAAATGACTCTTATGAGCAGGTTCATTTTACATATGAACAGTACAGTACATACAGCAAGCAAATGGTCCGAGATCTTTTGAAATTGTTCCTTTTAGCAAAACTAAAACAAACTAAAGTGACCAGGGTAGTTAGATTCTCAGTTCTTTTTAGAAAATCAAAAAAATACTTAACTAATACTTAACCCAGCTGAAAAAAAAACAGCTAAAACCAGCCTAAGCTGGTTGGCTGGTCTTAGCTGGTTTAAGCTGGATAGCTAATTTTAGCCGGTCTCCCAGCCTGGCTAGGCTGTACTGTTAAACATTTCTGTAATTTCTACAGTTATTTACTGTATATCACCCAGTATAATACTGAAAATTCCATTTACAGTAAATAACTGTAATTCCCTTTGCATCATGGGAATTTTCTGTGACGTCAGACCCCAAATACAGAGACTTACTGTATTTTTTTAAAATTGTTGTATACTACTGTATTTGCTGCAACGGCCTCTTTGGCGCCATTCTATTGAGGTTGTTTTATTTTCCTCATTTCTTACATTTGGACTGACAGGATTTGCCCTGCACCGTGTCTACAACGCCACAACGGCTTGGGACTGACTACACTGGATGTGTTATATCTCTTGTAATGATCAGAAAATCCGTTTGTCCTTCGTGTCAGAAACAGCACGAGCGCTTGGAGTACTACTGTATGTCAGAAATATACCAGGGCATCACTTTACTGTCCACTGTAACGTTAACGTTATATATAATGTGTTGTTGTATATGGTCTTTTGGAAGTCCGAGGAAGACACGGATCCAGCGCGGCAGCGCCGCGGGTTTTGCCCGGGGATGAACCCGTGAGAGTGGGAGAGTTCCGGAGAACATCTGCGCCGAGTATCAATGCACCTTACGAGAGACTAAGACCTGCAAGCAAGGTAAAAATATATGTACGTTTGTCTGTGTGTGTGTTTTTTTTGTCAGATTTTTGCACACCAGTTTAACATTTACTCGTTAACATGATGGTTAAAAAATTTACTATAGTAAACTGCGATGTCGTTTCAAACGACTTTTGTCAGGTTATTGAATTAAGTTACCGCATTAAAAATATTTTTTAACGAGCAACGCTTATCTTAACATTAGGTTAACTACACTGTAAAAAAAATGCTGTAGTTTTTACAAAAAATTTGGCAGCTGTGGTTGCCAGAATAATTTTGTAAAAAATACAGAAAATCTGTAAACACATTTACGGCCAAAAACTGTAAATTTTACAGTATAAAACTTTAATTTGCAAACAAGAAAATTTGAATGTAAACCAGTAAGTTCAACAACGCACACTGCTATTAAAATCTGTTTTGTACCTTTAACATACTGACAACCACTATAATAATGCAGGTGGTAAAAGAGAAAGCCACATGAAGAATCAAAGCTCATCACAAGTAGCTTCGCCACAAGCAGAAGTATATACTAATATATAGAAGGTGCACAGAGTCATTCATGCAAACACAAAACACCATCATGGTAACACACATGACACTTAAATAATGCAATAAACATTCATTAAACAACAGAAGATGTAACATAATGCCCAAATGTACATAACTGACAACAAAAACTATTAAAAAACATGATTATTTAAGCAAAATACTTTCAAATGTGGAATGTCACGCAGGGAATTCTGGGAATATCAGTTTACAGTTTTTAACTGTAAATTATACATTGATTTGTTCTATTTACTTCTTAAAAATTGTACAATTAACAGCATGTTACTGTAAAATTACATTAAATGTCTGGTTAGATGTTTTACAGTTTTTCCCTGTATATAGTACGGGAACTTACTGTTAACCTATTAACAGTTTGGGTTTTTTTCCGTAGTGTTTTTTTTACAAGATTTTACAGTTAAAATTACACTTATTTTGTACAGTGTATGTGAAATTTTGTTCAGGTGTTAGTAACTGTTAGTTAATGTTGGCCAGTAATTATTGAAAAAATAAAATTGTATGTTAGCTAGGTTAAACAAGTTTTATGGCTAGCTTCTTTTCTAGTTTTAGAATTAGTTTGTTATAGTTTTTAATGTAATTTAATATTTACTGCATTTTTTCTATTTGTGTTTTAAAGGCAACTGCAATGAAGCATCAAGAAGGACATGAGCAGGCCAGCCACCCTGAGACTGATAATTCATGGTAAGAGAACATCTATGGTTTTGAGAGGTTTTTGTATTCTGTATGAGGTTTGCCTTTTAAAAGTGTGACATTTCTACTTCAGAGAAGACAGTTCTGTCACTAACAAAGTGGATGGTGAGCAAAGGTGGTGGCCACGTTTTGGAGCAGCACCTGAGTTTTGCAGATGGCTATGTATTCTTTGGCTGCTTGTCTTTTTCCCCATTATGTTTCTGTTAATTAAAGATTCTTTGTGAGGATAAATCCAGAGGATACAACATAATGCACTGCAAAACGTCCTAAGACAGGAGAAATGGTGAAGATGCACTGTTCCAGCACTGGAAGACTGTATTTTTAAGTGTTGTACATGCAGTGTTTAATAAAGAATTTGATATTTTGTAATTAAATGCCAGTAGTACCTATGTAGAGTAAAAATAAAATGAATTCCATATAAAAATTATAAAATCTAATGAAATCTATATTAAAATTAATGAATTACAGTAGTATATTGATCAATTGGATTTTTTTACAGTAATTTACTGTAAAACAGTACAGTTTGCAACTGTAAATCAAATACAGTTTGCTACTGTAAATCTTGATTACAGTAACTTACTGGCAACAGTGTTGCCAGTAAGTTACTGTAAAAACCCTTTGAAATGTCTAACAGTGTGGTCAGCTGACCAGCAATGACCAGCTAAGACCAGGCTGGATGACCTAAGCTGGTTGGGTGGTTTTTTTCAGCAGGGTAAAAGGCTACTAGTAAAAATCATGAGATTCAAAACAGTGTAGACTGGTTATTCATATGACAACATAATAGTAAAAGAATCATTTCAACCCTGCTGAAAAAAACCCCCAATAGAATCATCACAGAAATTCAATTGTTTTTCACTACAAATACCATTACAAACATTACAAACCATCAACTATTAACCACTAAAATCATTTAAAAAATGGTTTCCTGTAGTGTGTTTTGGGACATATTTCGCTAGGACTCAGTGGATTTAACAAGCCACCAATTGAAGGCGACAAATTACCAGTAGAGACCATTACAAACCAAACCAATATACAGTAATTCCCATCATAATCAGTAAAACCGTTACAAATTCTATGATGGTTTCTTTTTTTCTTCTTTTTGTTTGTTTTTTTGCTTGTTTTTCCAGCAGAGAAGGAATTGGAACTGAATCATTAAAATATTTTAGTGCTGGGCAACAATTAATTGCAATTAATTGCATCCAAAATAAAAGTTTTTGTAATATATGTGTGTGTACTGTGTAGATTTATTATGTATATATAAAGACATAAACATGCATGTATATATTTAAGAAAAATGTTATGTTTATATATTAAATATATTTATATAAATTATATGAATATAAATATATACATGTAAATACATGTAAATATTTTTGAAATATATAGTTTGAGTGTGTTTATATATATATATATATATATATATATATGATAAAGTACCCACACATATATTATATAAACACAAACTTTTATTTTGGATGTGATTAATCGCGATTAATCGTTGCCCAGGCCAGCACTAGAATATTTATTTTCTTTAGGTGTATTTGTCGTTCGTTAACAGAGTTTGCATAATTTGCTATTTTATTTGCAATCACAAACAGTCCACACAGAGCTGCATGAACTGTCTGCAAGTATATACTTGGAACAAACACTGAAACACTGGTACCATGTTCAGAGAGTAGTTGTTCAAAATCAAGTATTACTTCCAAATCTCCAGACTTGAAGGACTTGTATAGCCTACTTATGCTGGTTTGTACTACCACAAAGCTATAAAGGTGTTACAAATGGTCCCTAACTGCATCCCTGCAATCAGAGGCTTCAACAAACCACCCTCAGTCTATAACCGCCAACCCTATTTATTTATTTATTTAAACTCCTCTGGTCCCTCACAAACCATGAACACGATCTGCTTTCGTTAGCAACCAAGTCATGAATACGCTACTGTATTTCAACCTGTCCATATTCCTCAAAAACACGTCAGAGCTGTTTCTCTTGAGTGCAAAACTTAACCGCTGGTCAGAAATATGATTCTGTTGGGCAGCCCATGTGGGAAGCTGGTAAACGGCTATTTTTGTTATTGCTGAACGCAGGAGTTTCATGATTCTTTTCAGTGTGGTGGCTAATTGTATTCAAGCTATATTGAGGACAAAAATGATGGTGGACATCAGCAAGTAAGTGAAAGGCAAGTGTGAAATTCAAGTCACTGTTAAATGCTAATTGCCTCCATGAACTTAGTTGGAAGATGCCATTGCTATAATGAGTTAAATTTGCAGTGCAGGAATGATAGAATATTAATTTTTTTGTTTCATTAAATATTTTTCCAAACCACGTTCCCAAGGAATTCTCCATCAAGGTCTTCATTTTCCACATTGGAGCAGCTTTTCCAGGATCAGCTTTCCTGTCAGTGCCTGTCTGTGAGGGTAATTTGTTGCACAGTAATTGGGTGTAAAACAGGTGGCGGAGTGTTGACACAGGGGGAAGCATTTGAAAAATGTGCTGCTGCCATGCAATTACAAAGCCCTGCTGGTTCAAGACCTTTAACCGCACTACAGACTGATAAATACAGAATCAAACGGAGGAATGCTGTAGCTACAATTAACGGGAGTCACCAAGAGCTGGAGGGTGCTACTCCAAACAAATGCCAGTTGCTACCTATTAAAAGCCATCTCTGGGATGACAGGAGAATGAAATGAAAGAATAAACATAATCGTTCAGACTTTGATCTGCACTTATAACCATTCAAACTTCAGGCTCCTTGGTTGGTAGAGAGAGTGCATGCTATTTTCCTCTATACCATGTATTACAATAAGTTGGAGAAAAAATTACCAGTGCCTTATTTATTTATTTTTTTAGCCTGGCAGATTATAAAACCCCACAGACTTACACTGAAGGACAGACCTGAGTCATATCAACAGACCAGAATATCATAGAAAATTGACGTGGACTATATGCAATCAACTACCCATGCAGCTAACCAAATATGTTATGAAAACTTCTGAATGTTCTCAACATCCAGTTTTGTAAAAGTTTACATTTTTGTATGCACACATTGAGGGAACATTCCATTTTATGATATTGCATTGCTTTTGAACATACTAAAACAAGCTAGACAAACCTCCACCTAAAATATTGCATAAATAAAACATTATTTTTGGTGCTAACGTTTTTAGAACATATTTAAAGACCAGATAACGCTGAACGAACGTTAATAGAAGAACATTTGTTCATAACTTTTGAAAGAACGTTGCCAGAACGTTATGAGAACGTTCCTAGTCAGGTGGATATAACAACGAACACCATAGCAATTTGCATAACACGCTAAACCATTCAGAACACTTAAATGTGCGTTTTCAAAAAGTGTAAATATCTAGTTGCACAGTTAGGCTATTAATGTATAGCCTATGTTCTTTCTTTCTTTCGCCTGGCAAAATATACTGTAAAATCACCTTTGCATTTACCTAACGCGATAACAACCACCCTGAATGCATAGCAATGTCTGCTTCATAGTAACAATAACCTTTCAGAACACATAGCAAATGTGTTTTTCTCCAAAAAGTAAAATCCAGCTGCACCATGACAATTTATTGGGCTATATTACATTCAACGTGTGTTGTAGACACTCTGAGTGTTAATAATACGAGTTTATGTCTATTTATTTAAATATATTTTGTAGTGTGTATCTAAATATTTTGACCTGAAAAAGTCAATTAAAAACCACAACATCCATGGCATCAAACTAACGCTGCAGGCAGCCGTGACGAGGCAGAATTTCAGTAGCCCTTCACTGCAGAACACAAGATCCAGGGGGCGTGGTTGGATCCACATCTAGGGGGTGAAGATGGGTGGGTTTAGGGGTGGAGATGGGTGGGTTTAGGAATCAGGGGGTGGAGACGGGTAGGTTTAGGTATATGGAAGGTGGGAGGAGTTGGATCTAGATCCAACCACGCCCCCTGGATCTTGTGTTTTGCAGTGAGGACCATCTCCAGAATTCCGCGCTTAATAAACTTGAGCACTTCCACTGATCTCACTCCAAACAGGGATTCGGTTCCCAACCCCTCTGACACCCCGCATCACGTGACCACACTTCCAAAAACATTTAAAAAGACTCGGGATAGCACCAGAATTCCCACATGAATGATTTCACACCTCTACCTCAAGAAATCATCCCAGGAGCAGACACTCAGGACAGAAAAGTCTCACAGTTCCTTCCACTGGGATGATTTCCATTCAGCATCCATATGCACAGCGCAGCCTCTGATTAACTGCTCCGGTTTTATTTATATAGGCTACTAACTTAATATGGCATTGAGACTCACAGACTTGTCCAGTACTCTTTTACTCGGATGTGTTATCATTTTCAGCACCGTGCTCTATCCTGTTGACTCTTACCTCTACAACAACCGCTACTTCGGGTAAGTGTTTCATTCATTCAAAGTTTTTAAACTAGAGTTGTAGTAGTGAGCGCGGAGCGATGTGTGACTCGCGAACGAATCATTCTATTGAAGAGAGGAACGTTCTTGAATTTGTACATACGTACTCTAAATAACATGATTAAATACATACTGTTAAATATAGTTTTTAATCTAGATATTTAGGTGCTTACATAAAAAAAATAACGCGTAAAAAGCGCACGCAGTAACTGTGAATGGGTTGAGTCGGTTCCTTCAAAAAGAACCATCTGAATGAACCGATTCGCTAAAATTATTCTCGCTTCTCATTTAGCGAGAATCCAGGGCGTAAAGACGAGGGGGAGTTTGAAAAATAGTTTTGAAGCATTCAAGTGCACTCTGCGCCTCCACAGATAAAACTAGAGATCAGTCTGTCTCTTCTTATGTCAACACCGGCTTTATAAAAATAAACAGTTTCTGCGGGCCAAGATTTTTCCTTTGCTAAGGCTGAAAAGCACTCCTTAGGTGACATCTTAAAATATGCAGTTGGTCTCGACAGGTATAAGCACGAAGTTCAAAGGACTTGATCATAATGGACGCTGATTGACACTTTGGCAAACATTATAAGTGTGGTCTTTTGTTTATTTTTGATCAGATATTCAAACTACATTTCCTGGCTGTACTCCATGTTTATGGACCTCTCATCAGCAGTGTGATTCAAAATACGCTTTATTTTGTCTCTATACAGAGACCTAATTTCTTAAATAAATTGGTATATATCAATTTTAGGCAGTATTTGTACCTCCATTCTTTTTCATAGCCTTGTTTATGAATTATTCAGGGCGCAGAAGCTTAAAAGAGCAAAACAATTCACAAAGAGGTGAAAACACTTGTTTTCTACTTGTCAGGGAGCAATAAATGCTAACTCAGTCAGAGTGAGAACTGGGGAAACACAGGCCTGTCAGAACAGAAAGGGAAAGGGTGTAATGAAAAGGACACTTCCTCCCTGCGGTCTTCTGAGATACCATAGATATCACAATCTGAACGATGTTAACAACATAGTGCATTATGATGTGTTGTTTTGGCTTCACTGATATTTTTGAGGGGGATGCTGCCTGACACTTCATTAACACCAATGAAAAATCTACAGTGATGTGAGATTATGAATGTTGCTTATCATAACTCTGAAACATTCAAGTTATTTATGACTCATAATAAACCTCATTCTCTCCGAAGATTTATTAGTGTGGTTGGACTTCTTCTCTTTCATTTGAAAGTCTATGCTCACCAAGGCTGCATTTATTTGATAAAAAAAAGCAGTAATATTGTAAAATAGTATTACAATTTAAAAATCTGTTTTGCATTTTAATACATTTTAAATGTAATTTATTCTTGTGATGCAAAGCTTAATTTTCAGCATTATTACTCCAGATCTTTCAGAAATCATTGTAATATGCTGACTTCTTCTTCTTATTATTAATGTCTAAAATGGTTGTGCATCTTAATATTTTTGTGGAAACTGTAACATGTTTTTCAAGATTCTTTGATCATTTCAAACGTTCAAAGAACAGCATTTATTTTTTTACTGTTTTTACTGTCACTTTTGATCAATTTAATGTATCTTTAAATTAAAACTATTTTAATCAAAATTGAAACATTTTAAATAAATAAGCATTTTTGATCACTGTGTCCATATTATTTTCAAGTGTTGCTCGCCAAGATTTTTATTTTTTTTTTGTCCATGTTTAAATGGACAACATCCCATCAGCATTCTTAGGGTGCTATAAATTCCTGTCCTGTATAGGGTCAATAATTGTGTTTTTCTGCATTCCATCAAATGGATGCTTTACATGGGGCTATAAAACACACCAATCAACGCCTCTTCACGTATGTGAGGGTGTGAAGCCCAGTACATTTGCCCCAGATCAACCAAGAGGCATAATATCATTCCTCACACATTCACACACTAACCTAAACGCCAAACTTTGTCCTTATGTGTGACTGAATCGCCAGCTGACATCAGACAGAGTAGGTCCTGGATGTTTCTCCGGTACAATATCAAAAAACTTTATAACATAAAAAAGGGCCACAAGAAGTCCACTATATAGTGAGCAAAATGAATAAGAGCATGAATCAGCCTTGCCCCCTGCAGCTTAGGAGGAGTTTATTATTTATTTAAGGCATAAGCAGATATTGCATGACACCACACAATAAGATTCTGTGGGAAATACCATCCAAGACATAAAATACCACACACAAAGATGTTACAGGTGTGGCGTCAAGCACGATTTCCTCTGCTCTTGCCATTAGTGTGAGATGACGTCCTTAATGATGAACTGAGACCAGTTTTATGGCTTCCTTGTGTAATGATAGAGCTGGCATGGAGCTTCTCGCACAATTAGACCACAAAAAAAGGAGAATGTAACCTGGAGCGTCAGCGTCACTCAAAGCCTAAAATTAGCAGATTGCTTTTAGTGATGTAATGAGGTCATCTTTGGTGTGTTTTGAACCGTTTCAGAGAAAACAACCCTCAGAGAAGCCTTTATGTGTCAGCTAGCTCAATAAAACTGTCTGCTGGCTTCGCCGCTCTTGGAAATATTAGCATTAATCACTGGTACTATTGCTCATACTTAGCGTTGGGGGATTGTTTGAATCCTATTAAACTTCAGCTTGACGTGTTTGTGAAACACACATGAACTGAACCTCAAATCATGCAGCTTGTTGAGAAGAGGTGTGTGAACAGATTTTGCTTGGTATACAATATAACATGCAAAAAATCTCATAGACTCACAATGACTGCTAATTTTCTTCAAAATACATGATTTTCCATATATGATATATCCATCTTCAGTTTGGTTTCTGCAGAATGGTTGTTCATACTGTAGATACCTCTGAGAATTTTTTTTTTTTTAATAATATTAATAATAATAATTGATATATGGAAAATCACTGTGTATTTTAGTGTATTTATTTACACTACTGTTCAAAAGTTCTGCAAGATTTTTAATACTTTTGAAAGACATCTTTTATGCTTATCAAGTCTGCATTTATCTGGTCAAAAATAAAAGTAAAAACAATAATATGATGAAATATTTTTTACAATTTAAAATAACTGTTTTCTATTTTAATATATTGTAAAATGTAATTTATTTATGTGATGGCAATGCTGAATTTTCAGCAGTCATTACTCCAATCTTCAGTGTCACATTATCCTTGAGCTGATTTGCTACTCAAGAAACATTTCTTCTTATCATTATTAAGACAGCTTTTATATATATATATATATATATATATATATATATATATAATTATTATTATTTATATATATAAATTACTTGGTCAAAACTGTTTCTGGTTCCTGTATTTTGATTTGATTCCTGTGCCAGTGTATAATTTGCAATAACCTTAATGCTTTATTTCTGCAGTGATCAAGTGTTGAGAATAATCCCCAGTAGCGGCACAGAGGTTCAAGCAGTCAAACAGCTTTTTCAAAATCTGACGGTGAGCACTTTTTTTTCATCAATACTCATGTAATATTAAAAAAGGTGAAAGGAACCATGAAAAACAAAACGACATGGAAACTGGTGTCACTACTTTGGAGAAGATTTGTGTTATTTAAATGACTAATATTTTCTATCAAATCTTTTTCTCCTCCAAATTTCCTCTTCTTTTTTTTCTCTCAAACTAAACTATTTTTAGTTTATCACAGTGTTAGAACCTTTATCTTTTTTTTTTTTTTTTTACACCATCACTGTGTCATTTTCAGCACCAGTGATGCATGAACATCCTCAGCTTCCTTTAAGAGTCAGGCAAGAGTTTCCCAGCACCATAACCACTATTTTCTCCAGAAATATGCTTCTGAACTGCGCTGTCTATACAACACAGTGGATACAGACAGCAGAGAGAAATATAGTACACTATACAAGGCAATTAAACGTCATCAGTGGACCCTTACCACATTTTTGTGGTTCTCTGAAGTCAAAGTCATGATAGTGGTGAACAGAAACTACAACATATGTTTAGTGTTCCCAATAGCAAATGAAAAGAGTAATTACATTGAGAGAAGAGAGTGTAATTACAGTGGTCAGAAGAGAGAAAGATGTCAAATTTGCCATCACTCCCCCATTAGAAACACTCACGTAGCAGTGTTAACCTGTAACCAAATGTCAGCGTAAGAAAACACAAACTATAGTGTTATAAATGTACTAGATTTATAATGTTAATAACTGTTGAAACATATCACAGTTTGTGAAAAGGGTCTATAGCCATCCACTTCCTCAAGGTTTGGCTAGTTTGCATAGTCCTGCTATCCTCACCATTGAGAGACCATTCAAATAAACTGCAAGTGCAAGCAACATAAACATCACAAATATTTCATTATATTACAGTAGGTGTCTTTTTTGTGCATGAAATGGCCTTGTTTCTCTGTCTGCTGCCTTTGATGTCACCACTCAGGAGCGTCTCTATGTGAAAGGCTTGAGGAGACTTGGGTCATTTGGTTGTTTCTGCTGTATTTTCTCAAAGTGACATCATCCCTGTTCACAGGCAACATGAAACAGAAACCAGAAAAATAGGCATTTAAGTACAAACACATGCACCTCAGATGATCGAAGGCAAGATAAACTGATATGGCCATTTGAAGTAAATAGGTTTATAAGCTCTGAATTAAAATATGAATATTTAGACAAAACAGAGTATCACATTTAGCCCAAATCAAATTTGTTGAAATTTCCTACATATATGACCTAATCTTCAAGAAACTATAAGGGGATTTGGAAAATACTGATGAAATGTCTAGTGTGACATCAGCGTGTGTATGACGATCTCAGAATATCATCTCAAACTAAGTCATGTTGATCTTTACAATGCTTGGTGTGAAGAACCCAAGAAATTGGGGTCACTGCACTACAGAGAGAAGGTTTCAGGTCTGCACTCACACAACCATCTGCAAACTATTATGTCAATTTAGTCATTGATAGGTTAGTGTGCCGCTTGGCCAGATTTTCTCTTGGCTGAAATAAGGTAGGAGTTCTCAAACAGGTGTTCAGGGACCAACAAGCAGAGTCTGCAGAAAATCTAAGAGAGAAACTAAATGTTTTTTTATCATTATATTTGCTTTGGCTTCAGTACAATAACAATATAAAAGCCAATGGGTCTCATTCACAAAGCATGCGTACACCTAAATTGTGCATAAAATCTGCATACAAACATTTTCACAAAGAAATAATGATTACAGTTACATTACAGTTATACACAAAAAGCATATACTTTGGGTGGCCTTATAAACAGTTTTGGGGGTAAAGCATTACAAGTAACGCAAATTATGTAATCAGATTACTTTTTTTTAAGTAACTAGTAAAGTAACGCATTACTTTTAATTTACAAGAAAATATCGGAGTTACTTTTTCAAGTAAGTTACTTTGTTTTCCCATTTATTCACTGATGCCTCTCCTGTCCCGTGTTGAGAGAAATTGGAAGTACAGAGTCACTTCCTTTAGCCTGAGGCTTATTAATTTCGCTTTTACAGTTGCCAAAAATATAACTTTGGTATTTTTTGCCAAATAAGCAATAAGCAAGCCCAGCTCAGGTGACAAAAGGTAACGCAAAAGTAATGTAATGAATTACTTTCCATAAAAAGTAACTAAGTAACACAATTAGTTACTTTTTATGGAGTAACGCAATATTGTAATGCATTACTTTGAAAAGTAACATTCCCCAACATTTATATTTCATCTTCAATATTTTTCATCACACACAGTGAAAGAGTACGAAGATTTCTCTGAATAACAACACAGATTTTGCGGATGTACAGACCCAATGTCGTCATAATATCATAAATTTATACGGTATATAACCCTTTTCAAAGTATAAATGGGTCTTTAGTAATTAAAATATATATCTGCATCCTTAGAATTCAAAAAGCCATCAAGTTCCCATTTCTTACGAGCAGTACTCTGAGCTTCATTTAACAAATTTACCATATTTAATCTTTTCCACTGATTTTCCTCTCAAATTACAGAACATAAACTGCTGTCAATCATCACTATCACTAACATTCCTAACGGCTGTATAGTTAGGTGTTTTCTTTTTTAATCACCTGCTTTATTTAGAGGACATGTTCATCATCTCAATCTCATGCTTTCTTTGTGCATGCAAAATCTGTTTCAAGCAAATACCATCAAAACAAATGTGTCAAATCTGTTTCAGCTGCCAGGTTTGTGAGCATCTGTTAGGAATGCAGCACAGTACTGAGTTTTTCTACATGCAGAGTGGACCGATTTTATGACTGATATCCCTGCTTTTAACAAAGACTCACCAATTTAAGGGCTGTATTTAACACATGGCATATCATTCAAAATGCAAATATATATTAAAAACCAATACAATTCAGAACTGTGTTCAGTGCACCATTTCAGGTCTAGAAATAAATGTAGGAAATAAAACTAGCCTGTGATCTACTCTGTTGCTGGTGTTAAGATGGGCCGTTTGAATAGCTCTATTCTTTGTCGTCTTATTAAATGGGCCTGTTGTTGTAGCCAAAGTCAACAGCGTAGTGACTTGGCAGGCGTACAGAGGAGGCTGATGATGCAAATCTGAGGTTATGCTTCAGGGACTTGTATCTGGGCTGCTATAAAGGATCCAGCATATGCTGGCAATCTAAAGTGGTTTTGTGGATCCACACACAGAAATAGATAATTTCAGTCAAACGCTGTGATCATGGCGGCTCACTGAAGCTCTGTTTCAAGCTCTCTGTGAATGGGCTGAGTCAGCAGGTCTCTGATCTACAGATCGTACCGCACTGGGAAAAGCTTTATCTGTAGTCTCAACTCTGGTTCAAAGATCTTACAACGTGTGATAAACTGCTTGAATTTCAAGGACCTGATTTCTTCGCAAAGATTGCGTTCTCTGTTAATTTCTCTTGGTTTTTGGATTTCATTTGTCTCCTAGACATACAAGTGTATTTATTTTGTTTGTGACTAAATAGAACATATGTTCTGAACATTATAAACCAATTATAAACCATATGATCTGAAACCTGTCCTTATGTTTACATTGAAATGATGTATGTGGAATATAGCTAGAATAAGAGTTCAATTTAAAGCGAAGGTATTGTCACTATTAAGTTGCATATTAGCATGCCTATTATTAACATATTAGTAATTATAAAGCACATATTCTGCATGACCATTTTCTACATCCCTAATCCTACCAAAACTAATCACCCACCTTACTAACTATTAATAAGCAACAAATTAGGAGTTTATTGAGGTTTATGGTTTGTTAATAGGGAGAATTTGACCTTAAAATAAAGTGTGACCAAAGCAAAAGTTCAAAATATGGAAGTATATTCCGGACAATTTTCAAAAGGGATTGCAAATTGTATTTTCAATAGCGTTTTCCATATGTGGACACAAACTGTGACATAGGCTAATTCAAACACATCTGCAAATCTTGCATTACCGTTTGCGTTTGCGTTTTCGCTTTCGTGAACGCACAGTGACTGCCAAATTTCAAATGAAATTTTTGTAGGCGATTGTCTGTGAGTGATGTCACTTCTCACTTCAAATATGCCCCATAGTATAATCCCGCCCCTATCATTTGAGTTTTGGTAGGTTGCATGCACGACACAGAGAGAGTGAAAAAGCAGACGTGGTAATTATTATTGCTATTTAAATATGACAGGCTCATAACTCCTAAGACATGGGAAATACAGTTGCAAATGGACTTTGCTTTTTCATTTGAAATTTGGCAGTCATTTTGTGTTCGCAAACGCGAAAACGCAAACAGTAATGCAAGATTTGCAATTGCATTTGGATTGTCACAATTTATGCGTCCACATTTGGAAAACGCAATTGAAAATACAATTTGCAATTCCTTTTGAAAATTGTCGAGAATATTGTTCCATGCACTGTCATGGCAATTTGTAACAATTTTACATTTTGGCGAATTGGAGGCAATTGATATGAATTCACTGAATTTCATTTTGTATGTTTTGTATAATCTGATTTACCCGTTAAGTTTAGTGGTGGACCTTCATGCTTTGTGTTTTTACAAATAAAAATTAATAAATAAATAAATAAAAAATTGCATATTTTTCTACAAAACAAAAAATCATACAAATTCACATGAAATCGACAAATTGACAAAAAATTATTCTAATGAGATTGGGTTGAATAGTGAAATTTGGATGTTAGAACACCCTATGATTTTTTTTTTCTGTGCAAATTACGATGTTTCCTACTTCTCAGGTATTTCACCCAAGCAAAATACACCAGTATAATCTCACAAATCTACAATCAAAAGAGATGTGAACTAATTTCTCAAACATTTCTCAAATTTGTCCCAGATCAAATTTTCTAAGCTGTTATTTGCATCCATTTTATAGCTATTTTAAACCATTTTAGCAAAAACATTGAACTTACTTCAAATTAAATTTTTGCTCCTCTTAAATTCCCTATCAGATTTCATCTGCATTTTTGCATATTCGGTATTCATTGTGTCATGATCAGCTATGACACACCTGAAAACCAATGGCATCAAACCTGGTCTGCCAAAACTGAATATAAACAATGGATATAAAAACAGAATATAAAGATATGACTATGTCAGTGATGTTTGAGAAAGATATTTCCACAGCAGAAAGAAAGTCATATGGGTTCGGGTGAGTAAATGATGACAGATTTTTCATTTGAGCATCTAGGAACAACATTTCTGCTTGATTGACTTCAATGATGTTCTGCAGGCGGACCTTTGGAAGCCTAACAGTGCCTGTATGATTCAAGAGAACAGTCCAGTAGACGTTCATGTGGGAAGGAACAAGACGCAATGGCTAAGAAGACGTCTTCGCCAAGCGCACATCCACTTTGAGTGAGTCTCCTCTTCCTCCCTCGGGACTCATTTTAGAGTGAACTCCTCTCTCGTACTCCTGTGGGTGAAACATCGGTTTCTGGGGGACACGCATTTGAGTTCTGCTCAGATTCTTCAGACTTTGATTTGCATGTGCCGAAGGATCCAGAAATGAAAGCTTGATTCAGAGTAGTCTTTCAACTGCTCGCTCCATCAATCATCCAGACCAACAGCAACAATGAAGCTTATCTCACGTGCCGCAGCCAGAAGCACTTTCGTTGTCATCCCTTTCCCCAGGGAGGCCTTTTCTTCTATACCTCCTCTCCTTCTCATGGCTGATGTATTTGAGCATATTTACACGCAGAAGTGATACCTCAGAGGATTCTGGGTAATGGGATAGGTTGAGAGAGAGAGTGTTTTGTTTATTCTAGTTTAAAAACCTCCTTCTTTGCTTGCTTTGGCTTTAACAGGTCAGATACATAAATTGTGGCATTCTCATTCCTTCCTCTATATCCTTAACCAAAATAAATAAATAAATAAATAAAAAATGTTTGTGATGTTGAGTATACCTTTTAATCTTAATGAGGAAGAAAATACTTAAATATGCTAAATACTAAACTATAGTACAAATGCACTAAATAAATATACAAATAAAATATTAAAATATGTTTTCTATAACTCTGGTGTTATGCAGAGATGGCTGAATGTTCATAAGCATCTGAGTAACCCTGAAAATTGCCATTAAATGGTTAGATACACAGTGCATGTGCTTTCAACATTCCTTCCCTGACTGTCTCCACAGGGTGCTCATTTCCAATCTCCAAACCGAAATTGAGAAACAGATCGGACACCAGTCCTCCAGGAAGCGCAGATCAGAATTCCAGTATGACTATGAAGTGTACCATCCTTTGGAAGAGGTGAGTGCATGGATGAAAATGAATATACATGGTAATTTTTATGTAGAGAGAGATGAAGAAGACAGAGATCAAATAGTTTTTTTTTTCCTCAGTCTGCCATCCTTTTCAAAAGAAGCTTGATTTTCGCAAGCTAACTAACAACCTTTGATTGAGAAGTGCATTTGTATTCAGTTGTGGCCCGTGAGCAAGAAAAACAGATCTCGAGAGGTTTTCTTCAGTGCCGCCCTAACCCATCATTAAACCTTTACTCTCAGGTCTTCTCCCTCAGACCGTGTGCCAACTTTAAATGAACGCACAATTACAACTCCAGCTCTGTGATTTAGTCCCATGACAAGATGATGAATGGGAAAAACTTCAGAGCAGACGAGGGCTGGATTACATTCAGTTTTATGGATATAATTCCTCTAGCACTCTTGTAAAGAAAACATCTGTAAAGAATGCATCAGTTAATATTTCAAATCTTGAGCTTAGCTTTAACATATTAAGACAAACAAGTCAAGACAAGACAAACTTTTCTCTAAAAGAATAAACTTCCGAAACTACAGGTTTTGTGTGTATATACAGTTGTGGTCAAAAGTAGGACAGACCTGCAAAATTAAAGAGATAGTTCACCCAAAAATGAAAATTCTGTCATTAATTGCTCACCCTCATGGTGTTCCAAATCTGTAAGACCTTTGGAACACAATTTAAGATATTTTTGAGGAAATCCGAGAGCTTTCCGGTTGAACCACTGATGTCACATGGACTATTTTACTGATGTCCTTGCTACGTTTCTAGGCCTTGAACATTTCAGTTGCCTATGGGGGGGGGGGGTTGGGGGTTCCTCGTTGCCTATAAAGAGTTGTTTTTTTTTTAGTTTGCGCTTGTAAATTTCCTTGTTACCCCCCCTTCCTGACCCTAGACGAGGAAGGCTCGTAACAATTGGGGGCTCGTCCGGGATTGGGTTTGGAACGTCATGAGAGTGAGTAATTAATGACAGAACTTTCATTTTTTGGTGAACTATCCCTTTAAATGAATACAAGATGCATGTTAATATGGATAATATGGGTTGAAATCTTTTCACCTTTATTGACAGATCCAGAGTTGGATGTTTGAGATGAACCGAACACACCCACACCTGGTGGACCTGTTTTCTATTGGTCAGTCCTATGAAGAACGGCCCCTCTATGTACTCCAGGTAGAGACTGATGGGAAAATTTTATAAGCACTCTGTAAAACACACACACATTTGGACTTACCAGTCGGTGTTCTGTGCCCCTCTCCTGTCAGTTAGGAAAGAGAACACGTCCTTTTAAGAAGGCAGTGTGGATAGACTGTGGAGTGCATGCAAGAGAATGGATTGGTCCAGCTTTCTGCCAATGGTTTGTGAAAGAGGTATGTGCTGTGTTATTCTTTCTGTTTGCCATTGTTCACTTCATGCTGATTTTTAAATCACTGCAAAGCAAAAACAACAAGATGGTTATGCATAGTGTATGGTGGGATCCAAAAGACTGAGACCACTAGTGTTTAAATATTTGAATATTTCATAATCTTAAAAGTTTGTTTGTGTGTGTGTTTTCAGGTATAGATTTGATTTTCAATCTCGAATTTTCAATGTGGTCTCAGACTTTTAAATATTTTCATTTAAAATCATTTTGAAAATCACATTTTATTTTAAGGTCCAATTCTCGCCATTAACAAACCATTAACTATGACTTTCGCCTCAATAAACTCCTAATTTGCTGGTTATTAATAGTTAGTAAGGTAGTTGATAAGTTATTGGGTAGGACTGGGGTGTAGAATATGGTCATGCAGAATATGTGCTTTATAAGTACTAATAAACAGCCAATATGTTAATAATAGGCATGCTAATAATAAGCAACTAGTTAATGCTGAGAATTGGTCCCTATACTAAAGTGTTACCAATCATTTATACTGATGAAAAGACAACACTCTTATAACATTCAACATTTGAGTGAGCTGGTTTATTTTGGGACAGTTTCATTCAGCGAGTGTCTAAATTCCTCCAAAATTAATCTGTATAATACATCAACATCAGCTCATGAGCTCATCTCATAAATTAATATCAAAGAGTGCCTATTGTTAAGTGACGTCCTTTTATGCTGATCTGGGTGTGGTTTTCTACACACAAATAAACTGCTTTCAGATCAGCAGCTAACACTGAGTGAGACAAATATAGAATGAGATAGAGATGGAAAGAGAGAGAGTTTGTTGCAATACCTTCAGGATACCACTATGAGGCAGACCTACAGTATGACATAGACCTAGAGAAGACTGAGCCCGCCATGAATGCTATTACAGTTCTATTATTACCCTCAAGCCACCATAACTCATGATTTTTCTCTTTCTGCTGTGCTCAATTAGACATTACACATAGTAACACTGCATCTTTCTTATGTGTTTTAAATTAAACCAATGTAATATTATTTAGGCCTATATTTTACAAGTCCAAATGGAGTTTTTAATTATGCAGTGAGTGAATCACTATTGTCAGTATAACTTGCATAGGCTCAACAAAATAGCATACTACTTCTATTGCTGCAGTATATAGTAGCTTATGTATTCTGTGCACATCAAATATCATATAGAATACCCAGATGACCTATTACACTACAATTCAAAAGTTTGGGTTAGAAAGATACCTTTTTTCATGTTTTTGAAAGTCTCTTATGCTCACCAAGGCTGCATGCTTGCTTATTTGATCAAAAATACAGTCAAAACAGTAATATTGTGAAATATTATTACAATTTAAAATAACTGTTTTCTATTATAATATATTTTAAAAAGCAATTTATTCCTATGATGGCAAAGCTGAATTTTCAGCATCATTACTCCAGTCTTCAGTGTCACACGATCCTTCAGAAATCATCCTAATATGCTGATTTGCTGCTCAAGAAACATTTCATATTACTATCAATGCTGAAACAGTTGTGCTGCTTAGTATATTTGTGGAAACTGTGATATGTTTTCTGGATTCTTTCAGGATGGGATTGAAATCTTTTGACTTTATAAATGTCTTTCCTGCCACCTTTGATCAATTTAATGCATCCTTGCTGAATAAATGTATTCATTTCTTGAAAAAATTACTGACCTCAAAATATGAAGTAAACAACAGAGCAAACTTGACAGAATACTGTACTCAAGATGCAAGTCTATATCTATTTAATGGAAAATGGGCTATTTATTCATTTTGATTAGATGAACTGAACACAAACTGCTGTGTCCTTGTAGAGAGTATTTTGCTCTATTGAAGTTTATCTGTGGGGAAAACGAGACACACATTTCCTGCATCTCTTGAAGTCTGTCACAATTCCATTCGCTGTGAATGCAGGCGCTGAACTCCTATCAACACGACTCCAGCATGAGACGACTGATGAATCAGCTCAATTTCTACATTATGCCTGTCTTCAACGTGGATGGTTACCATTACAGCTGGGAGACGGTATCTTCTATCTGATTGTCATATGTCTAGATCTCAGTGCAGAGCTCGCTGAAATTAATTGTTTGCAGTCTTGCCTTTCTGTAAGGTATATAAGGCCGCCAGGCATAATTAGGGAAAATATCTGAGGTTCTCCTCTCTCTTAGGATCGCTTTTGGCGGAAGACTCGGTCAAAGATTCCAAAGTATCATTGTCGGGGAGTGGATGCCAACCGAAATTGGAAAGTCAAATGGTGCGGTAAGTTGTTAGTTAGAAAAATCAAATAGCTCCTCTTTCAAACTGAAGAGCCCTGGTGTTCATATAGAAAATGAACAACCATTCCAGAGTATGTAGACACAACTTTAGCAGCCAATAAAGATGCCTGACACGCAGATTAAAAATTTAGCAACTGAATTAAATATTTAAAAACACAATCTTGTAATACATAAGGAAATTAAGATGTTAGAATCTATGTTTGTGTGAGTGGCTGCATTTTTAACAATGGTCTTCTTGCGTTACAGATACACTCTAAAGCTGTGGATAAATGCATTTATTAATATTGTAGCACTAACAAAGAATCTCTTGATGTGAGTTACTGGTTACTACTGTAGAAGGTGTTGCATTTTGGATGCTGTCCTCACAAGACTGTCCTCAACCAGCTAAACTTAAGGCGTCTTAAGTTTAGCCAAGTTAAGTCTCCTCTGTTGCTGCTTAAAAATCTGTGTAAAGGCACAATGCCACATAAAGCCAGACTAAATTATGCCTGCTCTGACCAACCTCAGTCCCTAGTATCAAAGTACTTTATAATAGTGCAACTGCAATGTAAATGCATTCATGTCACCTCCGAGCAGCATTAAACAGTCGTGTAAAGATACATAAACGCCACTTCAGAAGCAGTACTGTGCCACCTTTGAAGTGTAAATTTGGTGTTATTTGCAGCATTGTTTCTTTTTATTTATTTTACAGTTTTTGTTTTGTTTTAATCATATTTTGTCTTTGACAAAACATCATTTACATTTAGTCAGTATTTAGTTGTTAAATTCATTAGATTAATTAGTCAATGGCATTCAATTTTATCTAATGGCATTGAAAATAACACTTTTGTTGAAGAGAAAGTATTAAATTAGTATTAAAGTATTAAATTATCAAATTGTAAGCCAAATATTCACAACCTGATCTCATGACGAAAACATACCTCTGGGAACTTTTTCACAAGAGTGAAATACGTACCACCATGTACGTTTCGTGACATATCCGATGTGAAATGTCCACTGGGTGGCGCTAAAAGAGTGTTTGTTTTTTTCCCCCGGAACAGATGAACGTACATATGGTACGTTTTATGTGACGTTGGTTTTGTATGTGTCACTGCAGTTCTGACTTGAAATGTCCGTTGAGTGGCGCTATAACTAAACTTACCTGATAGTATGAACAAAAGCGAATGTGATGTAAAAACACAATTGCAAACATGCCATTTTAACTTGTTTTTTGATCTCTCATCTTTCAGCTCTTTCATCATGAGTCATGTTTTTGACAGGATTCGTACCCATGGATTCCACATCCTAAGTCCAATTCCATGCCGGCTGAGTTACCAAGCAAGTTTGTTACAGCCACAAAGCAAAACATATGGAGCTGTAATCATAACTGTGTAGGAAAATGATTACAAGTGCTCACTGTTTTACCGCCTCTAGTGTTCATTTCTGTTGGAAACTGCAGGGATATGTACTTATTGGTACGTATTTCACATCTTGCAAAAAAGTTCCCAGAGGTATGTTTTCGTCATGAGACCTGGGCTGCATTTCCCAAAAGCACCGTAAACCTAAAGTACATCGTACATCCATTGCCAACAATGGAGCTATGATCAATTTAGGCTTAGGATACTTTTGGGAAACGCAGCCCAGGTAGAATATTCAAACATTTGCTGTCAAACAGCATATCTTTGCTGGTCTTTTAGCTAAATCAGTACTAAACCAGTACTAACGAGCTTCTAAAGTGGTATAAGTTCAGCAGGGTTGGGTTTGCTTATAAAAAATGCCTTGAGATTCCACTAATTTATTTTTATCAAACTTTAAGGATGTACAGTCTAGTTCTTATATGCTTCTGAAGGACACAGGAATAATGCCTGTCTAAAAATGTTCACTCTTTATGCTCTGGTAGATAATACCTGACACTGAGAAAGAATGACCATGAGTCAGCAAAATGCCATAGGAGGAAAGTGTTAGTCGTGTACGACCACAGACTTGGAGCAGAAAAGGCAAAGATGAAATGATTACAAAAAAGCTATAATATTTTATTTTTACACCTGCTGTCTTTGCTGTCTCTGACAGATGAGGGTGCATCCCTGCACCCCTGTGATGACACGTACTGCGGTCCCTTCCCTGAGTCAGAGCCTGAGGTCAAAGCTGTTGCCAAGTTTCTACGCAAACACAAGAAGCGGGTCAAAGCCTACATCTCTATTCACGCCTATGCTCAGATGCTCCTCTATCCGTATTCCTACAAATATGCCACTATACCAAATTTCAACTGTGTGGTGAGTGATTTCTGCCTTTAGACAGTTAATCTTTAATTTGTCCATTTTGGTGGGGATCATTCAGTAATTATTTAATGCCCAAAGAATGTAAATAATGCATTTATTAATTATTTCAGAGCAGATGAAAAACCTTAGATGTATAAATTACATTTTGACCATATTTTGAATGTGAGTTTGCTGTCTGAATTAAATATCATAAGAAAAACCAACAAAGAAAATGCAAATTTCTCTTTAGATGTCCTTTCAAGCTGCACGCAAAAACAACAGACATGCAACCAGTGTAGTCCAATTTACAAGCAAATGACTCCTGTGAACAAATTCTTTGTACTGAATCAAAAACATACAGGGCAACCAGCGTACCCCAATTTGTGAGCAAATGACTCTTACGAACAGTTTTTACTGAATCAAAAACACACAGCATGACCAATGTAGTCCAATTTTAGTGTATCAAACACATACAGCACAACCAAGGTAGTCTAATACATGAACATATAACTCTTATGAGCCGGTTCATTTAATGGATTGTTCAAAAAAAACCCAATTTGAATCAGTCTAAACTCACTAAATCAGTTACTGAACTGCAAGTTATCATTACTTGAACCCTCTGGTATTCCTCACATATGGCGGTCAAAACAGACCAAAGGCATTAAGCATAACATTTTTTTTTAAGTGAAATGAATGTACTGTATTTTGTTTCCATAATATTCATGCTTCAATATTTTGTATTTTGAGGGGATTTCAAGGTACGTTTCATGGTACTCACTGCTAAAAAAAACAAATATTAGAAAAAATATTGAATCTTATTTTCAATTAATATTGTGTTATTTGAAATAAAATATAACAATGGTATTTACAATCCAATCCATGTAAGGCAGATTGGTGCCATCTGGTGGGAGAAATAAAGAAATTTATATGTAATACTATGGTGTAACCACTAGATGCCTCTATTATACCTATGTAAATATATAAGGCTGTGTATTCCCTAGTTTCTTATAGTATTTTCAGACACAATTACTTTTAATAGGTTTTGCATTTGCATATATATTTAGACATTATCAAAGACTACAATTTCATAGCTGATTTTTAGAATTTATCCCAAATAATTGCTCTGTATTTTCTTTTTCTTTTTAAAGTACAACTTTTTTTTGGTTTCAGATGATGGGAGACCGTGTACTATATTTAATTCAGTATAATATCTTCACACTTCTTTATTTAGGATTCTGTAGTAAACACCGCAAAACCATAATTTGCACCCTGGAGTTTCTAAAGTGATTCAGCCTTTAAAAAGATGCAACTCAATATCATCTACCAGAGGGCAAAACATTAAACTCCCCATTAGGAATATGGAATGGCTAAGATATTATTTTTCGGGCTTGCCTCAGTTCAGTTTGCTCTTATATCGACTAGATGGCTGTTAGCCCACACAATCTTTTGACTACACTTATTTCCAAGCGTCCTTAATGATCGACTGGACCAATACTTGAAGCAGACTTGAACCTCTGCTCTTCCCCCTCAGGAATCAGCAGCCCAGAATGCAGTGAGTGCTCTATACTCAGCTTATGGCGTGAGATACAGATACGGCCCTGCCTCCACCACACTTTGTAAGTAAGGCATTCAGCCTTTTCTTCAATCAATGACATATATCTACTGCATGTATGAGTCATCAGCTCTCTGTATGCCCTCTCAGATAGACGCTAGTCTGTTTTCTGACTATTTCTATATCAACAACAGTCAGATGTCCAGGTGTGATGTAATGCTTTTCTTTAAATTGCAGATGTGAGTTCTGGAAGCTCAATAGACTGGGCCTACAAGAACGGGATCCAATATGCTTTTGCCTTCGAGTTGCGTGATACGGGCTACTTCGGCTTCCTGTTGCCAGAAGCCCTGATTAATCCAACTTGCACAGAGACAATGAGAGCAGTAAAGACCATCGCTTCAGGCCTGCTGAAGAAATGTACCAAATGAAACTTTCTCTCTCTGTATTGTCTTCCCTCTATCAATTTCACACCCATAAGCCATAGCCATGTCTACTAGCTATGTACAAATGTGCCTGGGTTTTATTTAATTTTTTTATAAGTTAGTAACTAAGATTTACTTAGTTTATAAACTATTTTAAAGAAGCTCTACATTAAGCAAAATGGTATAAATATAAACAGTGAAGAAATGCAAGCACTTGAATTGTGAACTAAACTTTCTCAAAAGTGGATTTTACTCATAAAGCGAATATACAGTGAGCACTTGCTGCACAGACAAGCTTCAAAAGAACAGTACTGCCTAAAGAATGAAAATAATGCATGATGTTATCTTAAAATGGGTTCATTTTAGTGTAGATGCTGTGTGTGTAGCTGTGTATCACTGCAGCTAAAACACAGCTTTTATTTTGTTTTGAAATGAAACAGAAAAGGTCACCTGGGAACTCAACCTCTAAAATGAGCCAGAGAAGAATACATAAAATTGTTGGGGTTTTTTTGTTTGATTTTGAAGAAAACTTATCAAAGTAACTTTAACTTGTATAATTAATTGTACTTGTAAGGGCAATGTTTACATTTGTACTATTAAGTACTATTAAGTTTGGAGTTTATTTGTAATAAGCCAGTATTTATTTCAATGAAAACATTCAGTACTTTGTTATTCATAAAGTGTCTTGCAAGTTGGGATTTAAGATTTGTTTTCATTATACACAGATTTTTGTATCTTACTGTTTATTTTACCCACAGGTAGATTATTAAAAGTGGTTTTATCATAACGTAACATACGTGTTCAATATAACCCAATTGCCCACAGGTTGCATCCAACATCCAAAAATGGATTCTATTATTTGTTGTAAATGCAAGATAAGCCCTGCTACCCAAATAATTAAAAAGTACTTCACAAATATGAAAAATAAAGTTCCAAATACAAGAATGAACAGACTACTTATGTAATACCTTACAAAAGAGACAACCAAAGGGCACTTTCAACTACTTTGGTCACCATAGGCCTCTGAACTGAAAGAAACAAGGCCCTTGTCCCATTACCCCAGGCAATAATCCATCCTCGAGTACATGGAATTTATATCACATCAGAAACATACTCAATAAGACATCATGATTGGGAGTGTGATATTGATTTTATACACAGTTGTATGAACAAGTTGATATTGAGTAGTTTACATTTTTGATTTTAAAAAAAATCCAGAATGTATTTTTCTTCTCCACTGAAGAAAACAGTCCCAAATAAGCTGGTGGACATGCTTGATTTTTCATTTTTCATATTTGGGACAAAAACACTCGTGTGATATCACTTATCATATGATGTAAACATGAGACAAAACTTAAACAGGGACATATTTTGTGCAATATCTTGAATTTTAGGGGCACATAACTGCATGTATGGACTACATCACGCAGTGAGTTGTTGCCCTGCATCATGTTTGTCATAATTGATGAATTTAATTAACACGTTAACATTGACATCCCTAACTAAAATATTTATAGATAAATAATCATTTATAGATAACAGAAGAATTTACTTTATATGGCTTTTTACCGTTTCTAAATGACGCCTTAAATAAGTGGTTGAGTATATTAAATATACTCGTATTATCTGAATTTTTATATACAATTGTAAGGAATAGACAGCTTGAAATCGCATGGCCTTGACTCATCCTCCGCATTTGATGTCAGCTTCTTTCTTTGTGTATAGTGCAATAGCATTTCAAGCATCTTGTGAATACAACCAGAGAATTACTCATCCTGGAGTGCCAAAAACAAACTGTGGCTTCGCTTGATGAAGAGCAGTGGTTGTCGTTACAGAGAGGGTTGACTCATTAATCTCCCATAAAACATAAAACCAAACTAGAAAAGAAAATCATAAATAATAATTCCTAAGAGATAAAGAGTTTTTTGTTCAAATGGCTTAAGTGTCAAAAAATAAATTTGTTGTTGAAGGATATGTAGGCTAGGTCAGTTATTTTTTCATGCCCATCAAGCAAGATCTAACGAACTATGGTAACACACACACACACACACACACATGTATGTGTGTGTATATATATATATATATATATATATATATATATGTGTGTGTGTGTGTGTGTGTGTGTGTATGAAGAGTTCCAATGCAAAAGCCTCTAAAATCCATCTTGGTCAAAAATGAGATAACGATACTGAGTGAACCTCCACACATAGTATATGTTCATCAAGTACTTTCACTTCAAATGCGTTACATCCCAGCCTCAACCCACTCAGAAGTACCAGTACTTACATAGAAACCTATACATAGTAGCCAAAAAGAAATGCTAATTTTAAAGAAAAAACGTCAGACACACTTAGAGGCTTTTGCATCTGAACTCTTCATATATATATATATATATATATATACATACA